>JADRCD010204829.1:15411-54816 GCA_019843815.1 Montemys delectorum | reverse complement strand
GAGAGAGAGAGAGAGAGAGAGAGAGAGAGAGAGAGAGAGAGAGAGAGAGGAAGAAGAAGAAGAAGAAGAAGCAAGCAAGTAGGTTGGGCAAGTCATGGGAAACAGCCAGCAAGTAGCCATGTATTTATTCTCTTTCACTTGTGTATCATGAGTTATAAGTGTTAAATATATACATAGTGGTGTCAAGTAATATGAGTAAAGGACATGACAAAAGATGATCATGCTGCTAGAAAATAAAGAAGCATTAAGAATGAGAATAGAACCAAACAGAAGGAAATACTTGGCATGAAAGAGGAAAATGGAAAAGGGAGAATCAATGACAACTTAAAATAAAAGTCATAAGAATGTTTTCTAACGCAAGGCCATGTACACATTTAACAGATATTTTAAACGTATTGTGTTATTAAAATGCTAATTACTGAAGGTATATTGTAAATATATATTTTCATCATATGTAAATGCTATGATCTAATGAGTGAATTGTATTTTTAAGCAATAGCTTGACATAAGTGTACTAGAAGAATATTTACAATATATGGAAGTAAGAAAGAGAACATTATGTTTTCCCTACTGACTATTAAAGAGATTTGTCCTGAAGAGAGGACTGTGTCAGGAAGCAACTTATTTTAACTCAGTGTATACTATTAGATAAATGTCCTGCTAATGCAACTTTAAGTCATAAAATAAATAAAGTAAGTAGGACTTAACTCTTGCAATTGAAGTCTTTCTTCTTAGGTGAGAAAAAAACAAGCATGCAATGCATTACAATAAGACTTGCAATCCAAGTGTCCTTCCTATGACTCACTGGAGTTAAAACATGAGCAGGGCACAAAGGTCCTGAAGAGCTCACCATTTGATGGAAGAATAGGAATTACTCTCTCCACCATTCTATTTTCTCCAACATAAGATTTATATTAATTATTTGGAAGTTCAATATAATATACCCAACCACGTTCACTTCCCAACGTTCTCAGGTTCAACCCATCTCCACCTTTGTAATCCCTGCCTCGAAAAAAGAAGAAAAAAAATACCAAATCCAATTTATGTTGCCCAATACTCACTGGAGCATGATCAAACTCCTTAGAGACCAGCCCCTTAAAGAAAACTGAATACTTTCCCACCCCTACTGCTTCCAGAAGCCATCAATTGATTTTTGTTCTGGGTAAAATTGGAAAGATGGTGCACAAAATTGTACTAACTGTGGAATGAAGTATGATATCAACTTATGACTATGGCTCATTAGCACATAAAATCAAAACTATTTTAAAGTTGACGCAAGTTATAGCTCCTCAAAAGCATTTAGCACAACCCATGGAAGTACTCTTTAGATCCAGATATTAAGGATCTAATTCTGCTCACCACTAATAATAGTTCAAATGCAGGGCTTCATAATTAAAATCACAAGAAATAGGATACCACCAGTCACAAGGCACTTTAGAAGAAAAAATTTGAAAGTATAACTATAAAATGTAAAGATTTGAAAATAAAACTCCATTTTACAAATAATCTTTTCCTCAGATACAAATACATGCTGACAGTTTAAATAACCCCCACCTTTTTTTCTCTTGTGTTGCTAGACCTGGCTGTCCTAGAACTTTGTAAACCAAGCTGGCCTTGAACTCAGAGATCTGCCCATCTCTGCCTCCCCAGTGCTGTGATCAAAGGTATGCTCCATCACTACCTGGATGAGAAGATAATTTAACATCTGAGACTATCTCAACAGTTTTGAGGATGCAGATAATAAAATTCCTTTTTAAATGAAATACATTATTAGGTGTAGATTAAAATGGATTATCATAAAAATTTACCTTTTACATTTTTAGATATGAACTTTTTAAACAAAATTATAATTGCTATATTATAAACTATTAATGGATAACTAAGACAACATAAGTATGCACAAACAATTGAGGTCCAAAATTTGAATTAAGATTATAATAGTACAAAAACAATAAAATGATAGAATCATTTACGTAAAAATCGGAGAACAATATAGTATTCTAGATAAATGAAAAATTGACGTTAAATGCTACAAAAGGTTCTAGAGTTAGGTTAGACTTTAGTTAGGATTTTTATTGCTGTGATGAAACACCATGGCCAAAGGAAACGTAGGCCTGAAGACATGTTTACTTGGCTTATATGTGTTGATTGTAGTCCATCACTAAAGGAACTTGGAGGTGGGCACTGATGTAGAGGCGTAAAGGAGTGCTGCTTACTGGCTTGCTCTCCATGCCTTGTTCACACTGTTTTCTTATAGAACTGAGGACTATCAGCTGGGGAAGGCACCATTCACAATGGGCTGGTGTCTTCCCCTTCAATCATTGATTAAGAAAATGCGCTATAGGTTTGCTTACAGTTCAACCTTATGGGAGCATTTTCTTAATTGAGGTTCCTTCCTTCCTGTCAGATAACTTCAGCTTGGGTCAAGTTGACATAAAACTTTGTAGCACTTGCTGATATGTGGGAACTCTTAAATCCAGGTGAATAGTTGCATTGCAGTCAGCAGAGACAAAGCCTTCATCTGTGTTACTCATCCCTAGTCACTCAGCAGGGGACAGATGTTATCCTGAGTGATACCTCTTTTACGAAAATTCAAGCCCATGGAAGGCTTTATATTCTTAAGTCAACTATTAATGACACTTTAAAAATATGTTCTATGCTCACTAATGGATGACAGAATGCATATAACAGTTCTAGATCTTGGATTCATTTGTTAAATATAACAGTTCTAGATCTTGGATTCATTTGTTAAACATAATTTAGAGCTAATGCTATTTTGATGCTTCACAAGTCCATACAGTATTTGATAACAAGAACATTCATTTACCTTCTCAAAATAAAGAAGCAATAATATTAAGATTTAAGAAATTAATTTTTAGTACTCATTATTTTTATCTAAAAAGCTGATCTAAACCTCATACCAACAGTGAATTTGAAAGTCACCATTTCCATTCTCCTTTCTTCACTTCCCCTTTTAACTGGCCTTGGCTCCCCCTGCCCATGAGGCTCCAACTTATGTGAGAGACTTAAGACTTGTCAGTGGAATCATAGCACTCAAAACAAATAAAGCATCATGACTTCTAAATTCCTAAAGAGGGAATGAGTAATAGGAATATAGAAAACAAAAATTAGTTGAAGAGCAATGGCTTCTGTCTTCTGAATAATTTGGTTAATGGGACTAAGATTTTTGGCATCAAAGTATCTTAAGTTAAAGAAAAAAAAATATTCATGGGCTCTAGGCATAGGAAAATAAATTTCTATTTTTTTTGATTTTTTAGTCTCAAGGAAGTATGTCATTCCCATTTTTTTTTATATAATGTCCTTAAAATATATTTTTTTTTTATCACCAGAGCAAGAAAATACCTTCTCACATCCATAGAGAATAGTACATCTTAACAATAGAGGACTGGTAGACAAAGTTACATAACTAATAAGTTATCTGAGAAAAAGTGATATAGAAAATAGTATATAAATTAGAAATAAAAATGGCTATTCTATGAAAGGCCAGCATGAACCAGGCACAGCTCTAAGGAAGATGAACTGTGCTTTGAAACACATGAAGTCATTGTAGCAAACACACAATTAACTTTCTGTTGTTATATTCAGGATTTATAAGTTATGGAACATAGGTTGCTGTCAAAAAATCTACTGATATTCTTAACAGACTATGTTATAAAGTCAAATTTTGTATGACAAGAAGCATGCACAGATGTGCTGTATGAACTCATTGTTATAGCCAGTTAAAGCAGAATAACAGAACATAAAGGCTTGAATTACAGTTAGAGCCCATAGGGACACTTAGAGAAGGGAATATAAGGAGGGATAGTGACATTGAAAATCTTTTCAACAAGTTACATGAAAAACTGTTGTTCATAAGACTGGGGGGCCTGGGCTGTGGCCCAGGCCTGGCCTGCTGAGGCTCTCTCTCTCCCTGGTGGCAGGGGGCCTGGTGCTGAGGCCCATGTCTCTCTCTCTCTCTCCTCCTGGGGCTGCCCTGTTTGCTGCACGGCACCTTAATTAAAAAGGAGGCAATGTATGAATGAGTTATTTTATTGTAGGAAGGGGAAATATGCTGGTTGAATAGAGAGAAGGAAAGGAGAGGAAGGAGAGAGAGAGAAAGGATAAGAAGAGGGAGAAAGAGAAGAGAACAAAGAGCAAAGAGGAGAGAGAGAACAAGAGGGTAAGAGTTAGTAAGAGCAGAAGAGAGCAAGAGAGTGAGGAGGGGGCAAACCACCCCTTTTATTGTATGGGGCATGGCATGCCTGGCTTGTGGTCAGATGACTGTGTGTAAGGTCCAGCTAGAATGCTGGGAGTTTGAGGCAGTGTCTGCCTGATAGAGCACACAGCTCCTGCAGCAGCAGCTGTGAGGGGTCTGGGCTGAAATCTGAGCCATTGGTCTCAGGAGCAATTCACCGAACGCCTTCTGTCCCTTTGAGCAAATGCTCAGTGGGTCTCTGGGGTTCTAGGTGGCTTTGCTCTACTGGACTCTGGCTGTCAGAACTGCTCACTGCCCCACAGAAAACTACTACCATAGACGCTTCTTAAAACCTGTGTATACATTTATACACAAAGAGTAAAAATGGATTTAGCCTATGCCAGAGCAACAATGCCCCAGTTAGTCAACACAGGTTTACAGTGAAAGTAATGGGTTACTCCTTTTGGAATTGTTGACCAACGTTGTCCCACAGAGCCCTAAACATTACAGTCTATTGCTAATCCTTTTGGTTTTCCTCCAGAAGATGATGTTACCCTATTGCTGTAGGGACCCCATGCTGGAGTCACAGATCATGAAGAAACAAAGCTGGAAGTCACCAGGAAGCTTCATTCTTACTGGCTAGCCTGATGGTAGTGCTAGAAGTTGCTATGCAGGCTGTCAGAAGAGTAAAGAATCATCATTCTTACCCAGCTGTGAGCTACAATACAAAGCAGCCTGGAAAGCTGTGCCCTCTGATTTAATAGTGGCACAAATGTCATGGGAGTATATAACCTCTTTCTGCTTGTATTTAAGGCCCACTCTATAAGTTCTGTAGTGAGAGAATAAAGAGCACAAAAGAAAACCTTGAATATTGCTTTCTCACACAAGTTTCTCTTCTTTTCCAGAATTGTTAGAAAATGCTGAAGTTCTAGTCTCTTTATACATGTGCAAAGATCACAACTTAGTTATTAGAACACTCTTAAATTTACTTTCATTCTTGCCCACTGGAAGTTTTATGTTTGCTAGTGATACAAAAATTAATGTATTTTCCTTCCCATTTCATACATGAGGTATATTGGTTTAGCAAGAAATGTTAAGACATAAAAGTCGAAGAGAAACAAGATGCAATTGCAGTCCTGGAATGATCAGTTGTGCAGATCATGCTAACAGACATGTACAGATGTGGATAAATTTATCCGAAGACACTGACATGTTAAAAAAAAAAAAGAAAAAAAAGAACAACAACAACAAAAAAAAAAACCAACAAAATACACCCCACCAAGACACACACAAAAAACACAAACAAAACCCAAACAGCCACATGACAAATGTCTTTCTTCAGATAAATATTGAACATTTATGTATGTATGTATCTGGTAGTCAGGAGAAACAGGCTCAGCAGGCTAAAGCTAAACAAAACAAAAGCCAAACAATAAACAGAAATATGAATTTATATGTAACACTTAGGAGGTATCATGATTTAGAATGGCTCCTGCCTTAAATAATGGGAAAATCATGAGGACAGGTACCTGAAGAGTTTTTAATCCCAGCACTAGGGAGGCAGAGGCAGGCAGATTCTGAGTTCAAGGCCAACCTGGTCTACGGAGTGAGTTCTAGGACACCCAGGGCTACACAGAGAAACCCTGTCTCAAAAAACCATTAAAAAAAGAGTTAAATCACAAAGCTTATTTGAGTATTATTAAAATGATATTAAATAAATTTTCTTGGCTCAAGGACACTGAAAAGCTGATGTAGAAGGAATATAGTCATTGGATTTAATATTTTTGGAGAAAATTCTGGTGTATGTTGGGGGCGGGTTGTAGCCATCATCAAACAACAGTGAAAAGCTTGTTATGAGACTATTTGAGAAGATGAAAGTGCTCAGTGCCAGGTCACAGACAGTAGAAAAATTGATGCAAAAGCAGTTACTTAAATAATTAACTGGGAGTATGTTCACTGAAACACTAAAGCCTACCAAGGCCATGCATTTTATTTACTAAAAGTGTTATCCACTTGTTTTATATATGCATATATGTATATAATGTATATATTTATGCATATGCAGTGTAAATGCATATATATGATGCACATATATGTACATGTATATGATGTCTGTGACTATATATTTATTTGTTTATATGTATATGTATCCATATATATACAAAATATATATATATATATATATTTTCTGTTCCTGCCTGCCTTATGGGAAAAAGCAGCACAAAATTTATCTGAATATGTTACTAACAGTTGTACTTGAAATATTAAATATTAATATACACTGTTAAAGTGTTAATTACAAAATGAAGTCTTTGAGCTTTCCTGGAATTTTTCAGTGCCTATATGGTTCCATTAGAAACAGAAGATTTGTCATTTTGTTATGTCTCATGCATTCCAAGAGCAATTTGTGAACATGTTTCAAAGCTTCATAGAATTAACACACCAAAGGACAGTCAGGGAAATTATTTCCTACACAACTACAGTGATGCTTGCTGACATATGCAAAACTCTCACACTCTTTGAAGGCATATGAAGAACCAAGCTATAAATACTGTAAGAAAATTATTCTACTTTCGTAGACAGCCTAAACATAAATAAATTACATGAGTTCAATGTCTACCATTATCCCAGTAACTAATGTGTATCTTTCACATTTTGTCTTTTGTGAATTTATAAAGCATACAAGAGAATGATAAATAGATAATGTTGAAACTCCAGATTGTATATTAATAATTTGTTAGGGAAAATGCCTTGAGGATCTTTCAACAAATATTTACAAGCAAATACTTTATATTTCCATAGGTTTAATAAACACAAACACGTATAAATGGATACACCTTGAAAAGCCAGTGGAGATTTTCAACATTTCAAAAAACTTAAAGAGAAAAGATAATAAAAACTTTCTAAAGTGTACTTAGAATTACAAGAAATGTTTCTCAAATTGTATCCAAGTAAATATAGATTTCAGACACATAGCTGTGACGGTGACCTGTATTCATCATGAAAGCTATTAACAGGATGTGAGATATAAACTGGTCTGGAGAAATAATCAAGAATTGGTTAGCGAACCATAGGGAACAGGGAATGGCAGATAGATAGCTTCCACAAAGAGAAGTTGAATCTAATTTCCAAGAAGTAAGCCTTATTCCAAAAATATCTGAAAAGTTTCCTATGGAGTGTTTCATGATTTATAAACTGCTTCAAGTTATCAAATGATGAAATCAGGCTAATAAACTGCAAAGTGAATTGCAACCTAAATTTTTCGGGGATGGATAAAGATGGAAATAATATGAACATCAAGACAGTTTACAATGAATGATATGGATCTCTGCCCCTTTCCTGCAAGCAGAGAGCTTGTCTCCAGGGAGTGCTCTGACACCAGGACTCAGTTGAGATCTCCATTTCCTCTCAGGTGACTTTCTAAGGCAGGACCAACCAGGAGGCCCAGGCCTCAGAAGTGGCAGGGCAGCTGGGACAGGATCTTTTCTATCTCCTTCTACACCTAGGAGGGACAACGGATCCACAACCCTCTCTGCTCCTTTCCACTAAAGCAGAGAGCTTGTCTCCAGGGAGTGGTCTGACCCCAGGACTCAGGAGGGAAGACTGATCCACAGCCCTCTGCACACCAGACTTACCAGAGGAGAGCTGATCTCCCAGAAGTGTTGACACAGGCTTACAGATCTACAGGAGGAACAAGCTCCAGCCAGAGACAGCAAGAACCAGAGATCAACAGATGGCTAAAGTCAAAAGTAAGAATCTTGCCAAGAGAAATCAAGACTACTTGGCATCATCAGAACCTAGTATCCCCACTATAACAAGTCTTGGATACCCCAACACACCAGAAAAGCAACACCAATATCTTATGCTCTAAGATCAAGATTTGACAAATGGGATCTCATAAAATTACAAAGTCTCTGAAAGGCAAAAAACACTGTCAATAGGAAAAAACAGCAACCAACAAATTGGGAAAAGATCTTTACCAATCCTCTATCTGATAGAGGGCTAATATCCAATATATACAAAGAATTCAAGACGTTAGACTCCAGAGAAACAAATAACCCTATTAAAAATGGGGTACAGAGCTAAATAAAAAATTGTCAACTGATGAATACTGAATAGCTGAGAAGCACCTAAAGAAATGTTCAACATTCTTAGTCATCAGGGAAATGCAAATCAAAAGAACCCTGAGATTCCACCTCACACCAGTCAGAATGGCTAGGATAAAAAACTCAGGTGACAGCAGATGCTGGTGAGGTTGTAGAGAAAGATGAACACTCCTTCATTGCTGGTAGAATTGCAAACTGGTACAACCACTCTGGAAATCAGTTTGGCAATTCCTCTGGAAATTGGACATAGTACTACCAGAGGAACAAGCTATACCATTCCTGAGAATATACCCAGAAGATGATCCAATATCTAATAAGGACACATGCTCCACCATGTTCATAGCAATCTTATTTATAATAGCCAGAAACTGGAAACAACTCAGATGTCCTTCAACAGAGGAATGGATACAGAAAATGTGGTACATCTACACAATGGAGGTACTAATCAGCAATAAAAACAATGAATTTATGAAGTTCTTAGGGGAAATGGATGGATCTGGAGAATATCATCCTGAGTGAGGTAACCCAATCACAAAAGAACACACATGGTATGCACGCTCTGATAAGTGGATATTAGCTCAGAAGATCAGAATACACAAAGTAAAATCCACAAACCACAAGAAACTCAAGAAGAAGGAAGATCAAAGTGTGGATACTTCATTCCTTCTTAAAAATGGAAACAAAATACTTATGGAAGTAGTTGCAGAGACAAACTGTGGAGCAGAGACTGAAGGAAGGACAATCCAGAGACTACTCCATCTGGGAACCTTTCCCATATTCAATCATCAAATCCAGACACTATTGTGGATATCAGCAAGTGCTGGCTGACAGGAGCCTGATATAGCTGTCTCCTGAGAGGCTCTGACAGTATCCAAGTGAAACAGAAGTAGAGGCTCACTGCCATCCATTGAACTGAGCACACAGTCCTCAGTGAAGAAACTAGAGAATGGACTCAAGGAGTTGAAGGGCTTGCAGCCCCTTAGGATGAACTACAATATGAACTAACCAGTACCCTCAGAGCTCCCAGGGACTAATCCACCAACCAAAGAGTACACATGGTGGGACTAATGGTTCTAGCAACATATGTATTGCAGAGGACGGCCTAGTTGGTTATCAAGGGCAGGAGAACCCCTTGATCCTGTGACGGTTCTATGCCCAGTGGAGGGGAATGCCAGGGCCAGGAAGCAGGGAGAGGGGAGGGAACGGAGGGTTTTTTTGTTTGTTTGTTTGTTTGTTTTTTGTTTTTCTTTTTTTCAGAGGGGAAACTGGGAAAGGAGTTATCATATGACATGTAAATAAAGAAAATATCTAATAAATAATAAGAATGATATGTAAATAGCATCTCTTTGCTTAATATAAGGTTACCTTGGTTTGCTCCATGTGTTTGATGCCTGTATGATCTTTTTATTCAGGGAAGCTTCAGAATTTCATCTATATCTTATAAAATTGAACAAAGAATGGATGACATAAATATGACATTATATGTCCAATACTGTAACCCCTATGCATGTAGTAACAATTATAGAAGAATTAAAAATTAAAACAGTGTCAAAATCATATTACTCTGGCTTTACAAATGGCAATGTACTATTCTCAAAGATTTCTAAAGCATTTTTGAAACCTACTAATTTAATGTCCAAATTTTAAACACATTTTTTTTTTTTTTGTTTTTTGGTTTTTTGTTTTTTTCGAGACAGGGTTTCTCTGTATAGCTCTGGCTGTCCTGGAACTCACTCTGTCGACCAGGCTGGCCTCAAACTCAGAAATCCCACCTGCCTCTGCCTCCCAAGTGCCTGGATTAAAGGGGTTTGCTACCACCGACCTGCAAAATGTGTAGCCCAGGCTGGCCTCGAACTCGTGGTCCTCCTGCCTCTGCCTCCTTCAGCAAATCCTACCAGCGTGTGCTACCACAACTGGCTTAAACAAATTTTTATGTTAACATATTCAAGTACGTTTAATTAGTTTAATAAATGTGAACTGGAGCTCAAGGTTTCAGATAAGAACTTTCATGATTTTTGTGATATTGTACATCTTGACAAATCATCAATATTTTGATATTGGTAAAATATTGGTGATACACACAGTATTAAAAATAAAATAACATTGGGAACTGAATTATTTTGTTTTTATGTGTAGTACAAATATATTTGAATATATCTTTTAAAGTATACAAGTATTTGTTTAGAAGGAGGACATTCTGTTTTTTGCTTCGTTTTAAATCTTTTATTTATTTATTTATTTATTTATTTACACTCCAGATGTTATTCTCTGACCCCCTGGTCCACCCTCTGACTGTTCCATATCCCATACCTCCTTCCCATCTTCTCATCCCCCTCTCTCCATGAGGATGTCCTCGACTCTCCCCAACCCAACCAGACCTCTAAACTCCCTGGGCCCTCCAGTCTCTTGAAGGTTATGTGCACCTTCTCTGCTGAACCCAGACCGGCAGTCTTCTGTGTTGGGGCCCTCATATCAGCTGGTGTGTGCTGCCTGGTTAGTGGTCCAGTGTTTGAGAGATCTCGGAGTCCAGGTTAATTAAGACTGCTCACTCCCCTACAGGGTCGCCTTCCTCCTGGGCTTCTTCCAGCCTTTCTCTAATTCAATCATAGGGGTCAGCAGCTTCTGTCCATTGGTTGGGTGCCAATACCTGCATCTGACTCTTTCAGCTGCTTGTTTGGGTCTTCCAGAGGGCAGTCCTGATAGGTCCCTTTTTGTGAACACTCTATAACCTCAGGAGTAGTGTCAGGCCGTGGGACCTCCCCTTGAGCTGGATCCCACTTTGGGCCTGTCACTGGACCTTCTTTTCCTCAGACTTCTATCCATTTCTATCCATTTCTATGTAGTTCTTTCCAACAGAAACAATTATGGGTCAGAGATGTGACTGTGGGATGGCAACCCCCTCCCTCACTTGAGGCCCTGTCTTCCTGCTGGGAGGTGGGCTCTATAAGTTCCCTCTCCTTACTGTCAGGCATTTCATCTAACGTCCCTCCTTTTGAGTCCTGAGAGTTTTTAACTTGCAAGGTCTCTGCATTCTGGAGGGTCCCTCCAACCTACTACTTCCCGAGGTTGCCTGTTTCCATTCTTTCTGCTGGCCCTCAGGTGTCTTGACTTGGATCCTTCAGCTTGTTGACCTTTTTGAGTTCTGTGGACTGTATCTTTTGTATGTTTTTAACAAATAAAATGCAGTTAAAACTGAAAATAGTGTCAAAATTATTTACCAACTAGTTAAAATATATATTATCTAATAAAGTTTTGCAGTGTTTAGAATGTGTCTCATTTTCTACTTATAACAGCCTTTAGCAAAAATAATGGGATCATTCTAGCATCAATACAATATTCATACTGACCAATCAGTGTGTTCAACCACATAATATTATATAGACTGAACAGGTTGTACTCAACTTTTTAGTAATATGCATGTATATAGTAACAACTAATGACAACAGTCTATAAACTGAAAGGAAGAAAAGAAAGAAGAAAATGCTTTATTTATAATCTCAAAAACTAAGATGTAAATCAAAAATAAATTATTCATGTACAAGTATTTAAAATAATTTGAAAATATTAACTTGGGATGTGAATACTTTAGCAATAGTATTTTCACATCTAAGTATCTTTCAGGTTCACTGAACTCAAAAAGTTTCCTATTACATCAAATTGCACCTTTGTGAGTAACTACAATTACAGAGAGGGTCATTGACACTAAAATTGAATATATACATGAACTTAGAGAAGCAAAAGGAGGAAAATTATTTCTGTAATTAAATTAATAACCTTGTGCGGCAGAACCTAAACAGTGTAATAACAGAATAAAAAAAAAAGACAAAATATAATACATTTCATGAGATAGAGACTTGGAAATTCTATAATTGTTTTAAAGGTAGAAACTGATTATGTGGTCACTTAAAATATTAAATCAATAAACCTTTTTCATTATCTACTATAATCATGTATGATATTAGGCATAGGGGGAAATAAACAAGAGTGATTTGGTCTCCATTGAGCAATTTGCATTATTAGGTGGTGAATACTCCGTGTCTCTGCTGGCACAATTTGTTAAAGAGGAACATTTTCTTGGAGTTTGAACATTACATAGTTCTAACTGGATTATAAGATCTTTGGAGTTTTAAGGTGTCTACATGATGTGTTCCTCTGTTTAGTCATCAATATAATATTCTTAGATATTCCTCTAATCAAAGTAGAAAGGTATGGAGGACAGAATAGAAATGAGAATGAAAAAAATATCAATATGGAAATACTACACCATATGTTTCGTTTGGTTCTCAGCTCTTTGCAAACCTGCATTGCATGGCAGAAAAACAAGAATGCCACTACTAACAATGTTTTGGTGAGCTTCATCCTATGTGCTCATTTCTCTTCTGAGAGAGTACCAGGTACCAGGCACATAGTTATCTAAGGACAGGATTAAAATATTTAGAGTCTTAAGTGTTATGTATTTATCAATTAATATTTCCCCATACTTTTAGCCAAAAAAATGATATGTAATAAAAATTAGCATTCAGCATCAGGGATGAGAGATTGTTAAGAAGACATGGGAACAGGCAATTTTCTCTGTAATCTTCTACAAAAGCTAAATCTCACTGTTTGATGGGGTACCCAATTAAATTCACACATCAACGATATTTGAGTGAAATGAGTTTTCTGATAATGGGAGGTAGGGATTAAATAAAGGTCATAGCTTGTGATTTCAACATGTGTGTTATTAACACATGAGCATGTTCACGTCAACAAAGCCCATTAGTTTGATTCAGAATTTTTGGTATTTCTACTATATTTTTAGTTATTTACTTAATTTTTTTATTTATTTACATTCTAAATGTTGTCTCCCTTCCTGGTTCCCCCCTCCAAGAGTCCTTCACCTCATCCCACCTTGCCTTTGCCTTTGAGAGGGTGCTCTCCAACCAATGAACCCACTGTCTTGGCATTTTCAATAGCAATAGTAAGCCTACTTATTCCCCAAACTAAAACTAACTCTAATATTTCCCACTCCGGACATCTTTGTAGAGTTTTACTAGCAACCTTATAAAGCTTGTCTACCCTAAGCCTTTGAATCTATCCCAGTCAGGTTTTTGCTCCTTGCTGCCATATTTCTTTCACAAAAATTACTATCTAACATGCTTCGAAATCTAATTCTTAATTCTCATTTTGTTCCACTGAGTCGTCAACAGAATGTACCACCTTTTATGTTTTTCTTGAAAATATCTTTACTTCTCCTACCCAACAGTACACATTGAGATACACATCTGGATACACATTGAGGGATTCACCAACTCTAGTTAACCTATAAATGCTGGCATGCTTCAACCAACCAAATTCTTCTCTTTTCTGTCTGTGATTGCTTCTTCCTATGTTTTTCTTTATCCTGGAAATTTAACCATCACCTACAGGCTGTTTTTTCCAGTGTTTATACTTTCCTCTTGATATATTTCATAAACTCCAAATTCATGCAGCTCACTTGGCACTTGGTGTTTCCAATTGGATTCTTAAATAGAAATTGTAAAAATGATATATCAAAATTGATCTTTATTTCTATGACAACACCCCCAATACTACTTGCCAAGTACTCTCTATTTTTAAAAAATAGCCCAATTATTCATGCAGCTTCTCAGGTCTGAAATTTGGTTTTATTGGTTGTTCTCATTATCCAGATCTCACATATTTCCTCCATAAAAGCTTATTGACTCTAAATTTAAAATATCTTAAATTCAAGAATCTTTTACACATAACACAGCTGCCATTGACTCATGCCTCCATTCTATTCATAATAAATGACTTTAAAAGCCTCTGCCCTGCATTTTCTTCCAGTTTTACAAATTTTATCCACATCTTAGCAATGAAAATGCTGAAAAAAAGTTTAATTTTAGGCACAATATTATACTTTTTACAAAAACTAACTCAGAATACATTTGAAGTTTAACTTCAGAAGGCAAAACTATAGACCAGTTAAAGGAGAACAGAGGAGAGGATTGCTGCTAGCTTGGCCTTGACCATGGTTCTTCAACATATTAAGAGCAGCTGAATCTGTGACATCAAAACATAATGTAATTTATTGCAACTAAAACTGTGTGGTCTACAAAGTACACTCATGAAAGAATTGGACAAAAAAAATTTTTAAAAGCTGCATACTAAAAACATAGATTTTTCCAGACACTCATGAGTGACTTCTTATACTCTTAAACCTTATAGTGATGGGCCTTATCAGTCCAGTTATCATTGAATCTCACAGTATTTAAAAGCTGAAAAAGACTGACAATTACATTACTCCTTCAGAGCTGTCAGCAGCAACTTCTAGCTTCATGAAATCTAGCCAGGAGTGATAAGTTTACAAATGAGTATCAACTTGATTTCTGGAAGTTTTAGGACTCAGGTGTATGATATCTCCAGAAATAGGAGTTTACCATCAAGAACTGGAATGTAGCCAACTACTGACTGATAGCTTTATCAAAAGAGAAATTATGTCTGAAAATAACCAAAATGTCTGAATATCTGTAGAGAAGATTTATGGATCTCGGAAAAATAAAACTATTTTTAAGATTGGGTTTCAATTAGGTCATTTCATATTAAAACAGCAGAGAAATTGTGCTAAATAAGTGTTAGGATGTTTATATAAGTGCTGGAACATGTGAAGGCTCCACATCCTGAGGAACCAAAGCTGCAGGCTTTCTAAGATACATGTCAACAACAGGGTATTCAAGAAGAGTCCCAGTGAGGATTCAGTATTGATGGTGTAGCAGAAGTCACAGACCAATAAGACCAATGATTCATTGCAATGAACATGTACAAGTAAAGCTCTTTGGGGAAAAAAGTGTATACTATGTGACACACCTTAACATACTACTACTTCCCTCGTGAGATTCGTGGTTTCTGTTGTCTGCTTGCTGCTTGTGTATTTTCTTTGGGGAGTGGAGATGACCAAGGTGAAGGTCAGATACAGAGGGATGCTGAGTGGACTAGGTTACACCATGTGAAATTCACAAAGAATCAATGAAAAGTGTAATAAATACTCAAGGAGAGCTGTAGAGATGGCTCAGAGATAAAACACGTGCTGCTTTTACAGAGGACTGGAGTTCTATTCCCAACACACTCATGAGTGGCTCACAACCCTCTAGAACACGAATTCCGTGGAATATAACACGTGCTTCAAGCTACTGAGGCCACTGTAGACTTGTCGTACATGAACATACATGCAGGCGACCCCTTCCCCTACACTGCCACTAAATGAACTATCTAAAAAGAAAGTCCAAATATGGAACTCAAACACAGAGATACGAAACATAAACAATACTTGTTCTAGCCTTGTCCCCTTTTTTTCCTCCCCTTCTTCTCTCCAGTCTTGGTCCTTCCCTCCGTGTGCCTCCCAGCTGGCCCCGCCTTAGAAAATCACCAGAGAGAAAATGGCAGATCTCTCCTGAGTCTCTGGGTTAAGCTCTCCCTGGAGGCAGGCCCTCCACTTGCAGGGAAGGGGCAGAGAAGGATTGCTTCAAGTTTCTCTGTTTATTTTGATGTTGGCTACTGGTTTGCTGTATATTACTCTTACTCTCTTTAAGTATGGACCTTGAATTCCTGATCGTCCCAAGACTTTTATCATGAAGGGATGTTGGATTTTGTCAAATGCTTTCTCAGCATCTAATGCAATGATCATATGTTTTTTTTCTTTGAGTTTGTTTATATCTTGAATTATGGTGATGGATTTCCCTACATCCCTGGGATGAAGTCTATTTGATCATGATGAATGAACATTAAATTGGAAAAAGATCTTTACCAATCCTGTATCTGATAGAGGGCTAATATCCAATATATACAAAGAAGTTAGACTCCAGAAAACAAATAACTGTATTAAAAAATGGGGTATAGAGGTAAACAAAGAATTCTCAACTGCAGAATACCAAATAGCTGAGAAACACCTAAAGAAATGTTCAACATCCTTAGTCAACAAGGAAATGCAAATCAAAACAACCATGCAATTCCACCTCATACCAGTCAGAATGACTGGGGGAAAAATCTCAGGTGACAGCAGATACTGGAGAGGTTGTGGAGAAAGAGGAACACTCCTTCATTGCTGGTGGAATTGCAAAGCTGGTACAATCACTCTGGTAATCAATTTGGTGGTTCCTCAGGAAATTGTACAGAGTACTACCAGAGTACCCAGCTATATAATTCCTAGGCATATACTCAGAAGATACTTCAACATGTAATAAGGACACATGCTCCACTATGTTCACAGCAGCCTTATTTATAATAGCCAGAAACTGGAAACAACTCAGATGTCCCTCAACAGAGGAATGGATACAAAAAATGTGGTATGTCTACACGATGGAGTACTACTCAGTTATTAAAAACAATGAATTTATGAAATTCTTAGGAAAATGGGTGGATCGGGAGAATATCATCCTGAGTGAGGTAACCCAATCATAAAAGAACACACATGGTATATACTCTCTGATAAGTGGATATTAGCCCAGAAGATCATAATACACAAAGTACAATCCACAAACCACAAGAAACTCAAGAAGAAGGAAGACCAAAGTGTGGATACTTCATTCCTTCTTAAAAGGGGGAACAAAATACCCTTGGAAGGAGTTGCAGAGACAAACTATGGAGCAGAGACAGAAGGAAGGACCATACAGAGACTGCTCGACCTGGGAATCCTTCCCATATTCAATCATCAAATCCAGACACTATTGTGGATGCCAGCAAGTGCTGGATGACAGGAGCCTGATATGGCTGTCTCCTGAGAGGCTCTGACAGTACCCATCTAATGCAGAAGTAGAAGTTCACAGCCATCCATTGGACTGAGCACAGGGTCCCCAATGAAGGAGCTAGAGAAAGGACCCAAGGAGGTGAAGGACTTGCAGCCCCTTAGGACGAACAACAATACTCTACTACCTTCAGAGCTCCCAGTTACTAAACCACCAACTAAAGAGTATACATGGTGGGAATAATGGCTCCACCAGCATATGTATAGCAGAGGATGGCCTAGCTAGTCATCAAGGGCAGGAGAGGCTTGGTCCTGTGAAGGTTCTATGCCCCTATGTAGGGGAATGCCAGAGCCAGGAAGTGGGAGAGGGTGGGTTGGTGAGGCAGGGGATGGGGAGGGAACAGAGGTTTTTTTTGTTTGTTTGTTTGTTTTATTTTATTTTATTTTATTTTATTTTCAGAGGGGAAAATGGGAAAAGATATCCTATGACATGCAAATTTAAAAAATCTAATTAAAAAAATAAAAAAATCCCTCCATCCTCCCCCTATATCATCTTTTCTAATTCCATCCCTATTTGCTTCAGCCCACCCATGATATCTATTCTTTTTCACCTTCCAAATGAGAGTCGTGTGCAACCTCCTTGAGCCTTCCTTTATGGCTGATACCTACTCATTAGTGAGTGTAAACTATGTTTGTCTTTCTGGTTCTGAAGATTTTTTTCTAGTTTCATCCATTTGTCTGTAATTTTCATGACATTTTTTTAACAACTGAGTAATACTCTATTGTGTAAATGACATGCATTCACATTTTCTTCGTCCATTCTTTGGTTGAGGAACATCTATGTTGTTTAATACTAATGCTAATAAAGCTTCTATAAATGTAGTTGAGCAAGTGTCTTTGTGGTAGGAAGGAATATATTTCCTTTGGATATATGCTCTAGAGAGATATAGCTGTGCCTTGAGGTAGATCAGTTCCCAATTTTCAGTTGATTTTCAAAGTGGCTGTCCCATCTCTTGTAACAAATTAACACTTCCTGTTGAGGGATTGGGACACTAATCCAGCCAGAAAACCTTTAACCTTGAATTTGTTCTACTAACATAATGTACTGGGGTAAAGGTGGCACCGAAAGTATTAGAGTGGTCACCAAAGGGTAGTTCAGCTTGAGACACATGCCATGAGAAAAAAATGTACACCTGTCACTGCCTGGAGGGTCAGGGCCCAGAGATTGGATGGCCAAGTGACCTAGGATAGACCCAAACATGACTGGAAAAAAAAAAAAACAGTCAATCAAATGATTCTTATTCCTATATGTTCTGCTATACTCATAGATTCATGCCTATCCAAATTATTACAAGAAATGCTTTATCCAGCAACTGCTAGAAATAGGTGCAGAGGCCCATAGCCAAACATTGAGTGAAGTTCAGGAAATCTTGTGGACAGAAGGGGAGGGAAGATTGTAGGAGCCAGAAGGGTCAAGAACATCACAAGGAAACTCACAGAATTGCATTTTCTCATTTCTTTTCCCTCCTAACTCTCCAACATACCACTTTTTCTCTTTCTAATTCATGTCTTCTTTTTCACTAATTGTATCAAGTATACCTTGTATATACATATATATTCCTAAACAACTTCTCAGTGTGAACAATGCTAACTATATATGCTTCTGGGGACCAACCATTTGGTTCAGAGCAACCATATATTGTGCTTTTATCTGGAGAAGACTATTTCTCCATCTTTCACCTTTTCCTAGTTGCCTGTAGCTCGTTGTATAGGTTTGAGGCCTCATGGGCTTTCCTACATCTATTTTATCATGTCTATTATTGACCTTGTTCAGCTCATGAGTAAGGCAGTCTTATTGATATGGCTTCTGACATTACTAGGAAACACAAACTCATTGAAAACTCTCTTGTTCTCTACTTCTTACAATAGTTCCACCCCTTACCATGCAGTATTTCTTGAGTCTTACACAGGGAGGTTGTTTCTTAGAGGTATCTATTGGGTCTGGACATTTGTGGAAATTTATTGGGACTCTGCATTTGTGGAAAAGTTGGGGGATGGATTCAGTGTCCTGAAGGGGATAAGGACTCCACATGAAAACCAACAGAGTCAACTAACTTGGAACCTTGAAACATTCCAGATATTGAACCACCAAGCAAAGTGCAAGCATGGGCTGGACCTAGGCTCCTCGTACATATGTAGGACATTTGCAACTTAGTCTTCATGTGAGTCCCCCTACAACTGTAATGGTGGCTGTCCTTGCTTGTGTTGCCTCCCTGTGGATTCTATTCCCCTAACAGGCCTTCCTTGTCTGGCCTCAGTAGGAGAGGATGTGACTAGTCCTGCAGTGACTTGATATGGCAGGGTGAGCTGATAGTCACAGAGTCCTCACCGTTCTCAGAGAAGGAAAAGTAGGGTTGAGGGAGAGGCTATGGGGGGATGTTCTGGGGGCTGTGATTAGAATATAACATGAATAAATAAATTAATGTAAAAAGAAAGTATAAACCAAATAAATTATTCCTACCCCAACAGTAGTATCCTAATTAATAAATAAGTTAACATTAAAACAGGTATCATTTGATACCACAACCATTTTTAGTACACATTCCATTTCATATGGTTTATTTGTAATAAAAGTAATGTAGCACACAATTAACATTATTAGCATAAACAAAGTCATAATTCACCAAAAACCTATTGGTAATGCATGAGTAAACATATTATATTCTGTGTACAACACTTAAGATAGTCATGTATTAAGCTTGTAATTTCACTGAAGCTACAATTTGTATTGACCTAATAAAGCAGGTACACAATGAGTATGATTGTAATTCATTATGTAATATCTAAGTATATTTTTGTCAATAGATCTAAAAGGTATTAATAATTGCATAATCCTGGTATTAAATATTACCCTTAACTTATAAAGTAAATTATCAGTGTTTTTTATTAGTTAAGATTTATTATCTCCTCTTCTGTCTTTGTGTCACCTGTTAAGTACCCTCTTTTCTTCAAATCTCCCTCAAAGTCTTCCGGTAGGTTTGCAAGTGGATCAAAGTTCCACTGCTGACTCCTATGAAGTAAAGTACTGAAATCCTGACAATGCAGATTGGATTTGCTACAAAGAACTTTTATCACAACAGATCTATACTCTCCTTTTCCCTTAACCTTTTCCCTATTAACCTTTCCTTTCCACTACCTCTGGTGAGTGGTGGGCTAGAAGAGAGTGTAAACATTTAACTATCCTTTTTTTAAAATAGATTTTGAAAAATGTAAGCTTACAGTCTCCTTACTAGACTTCTGACTTCCACAGATACTCCAATTTAACTAACACTATCTAAATTCTCAAGGCTAGCCAATACACCATGCAGCGTTTGTGCTTCTGATAGGATTTCCTCACTCAGAATGACTATCTCCTGTTCCATCCATTCACTGAGAATTTCTCAAATGTATTTATTGTTGCAGTAAAATAATATTTCATGATGTTTATGTACCGTAGGTGCATTATCTATCAATCAGCTGATGGGTATCTAGGTTGTATTCATCCTCTGCCTATCATGAATGGAGAAGCAATCAGCATGATTGAGAATATGTTCAGGAATGCTATAGATGTAATTCAGGCTGGAAAGCATAATTGAGCCCAAACTATGTGTTTGACTAGATCAATGGCCATGGGGCATAACCTAATACCATTAATGGACACAGTGAAAAACTGCTCCGTAAGATCCTATATTTGTATTCATAGATTAATGTTTCTCTCAGCAATCATCAGTATGCTTCTTTTTATAGTAGATGCTGATTAATAAAGAGACTAACAACTGACCATTGTGCAAAGCTTAGGAGACTCTGAACTTGTCACATATAAATGGGACATCACACCTTCTTCCACCAAGAATCAGAGATCATTCTAGAATAGGTCATTATGGAAGGAAGAGAGATTAAGAGATTGATTCAAGGGGAAGAGTGATTTCTGGAGGTGACAGGATGGGAGGAGTATTGCACACAGGAACTCACAGTGGCTGTGATATGCTCAAGAACTGTACAAGATCAAGCCAGACAAAGACCATAACATGGCAGACAGAAAAGGTTATGCTTTCCACCATTCGTTCAGGAGCTATTGGAAGTTGCTGTCTTCTAGAAAAGGGAGGTTCAGTTTTCTTCAGGAATGTGATCTCAGTGAGCCTGGTTATGTTCCAGTAGATGGCCTTACACAAAGGTGTAGTGCTAAAAGGACTCAGTAGGTTTAAAAGCAAAGCACATATAATTAGGAGGAAAAAGTTATAGAGGCTATAGAAAGTGGGAAAAGGAATTATAGGGTATATATTACCTCATTATAAGATATTCTATGATTAAAAAAAAGAAAAATCAGTAACTATTATTGATCCTGTAAAAGTATGACTTGTAAAGAAAACTACTGTAGAGACTGAATGTTCACAGATGTAGAAGCAGTTTAAACAGTGAAGGTTTGAGCAGGTTAAATCAAAACCCAAAACATTGGGTGTGGTGATTACGCCCTTAATGCCTTTAAAATTCAGGAGGCAGACGTGTGGCAGGTGCTGCAAATTTGATGGTAATCTTGTCTAGATTGTGAGTTCTAGGCTAGCTATAACTGTGTACTGAAACATTTCTACAAAGTAAAAAAAATAATAAGAAAGGCAGGCTTGCTGAGAATCTATTAATCTGAGGATGCTTGGCTGCCCAATTGAGACTGACAGAACAGCTGGTAGAGTTGTCCAGTGAAATTGACCCTTAGAAAGCTGTTGTCTCTGTGCATCAGCTGCCCACAAACTGCCAAACGCAGTGCTCACAGAGGAACAAGCTCCTGCTGTCATCAGGGACAATGCAGAATGGAGTAAGGACAAGTTGAGGCCCAAGGCATCCTTCTGTCACTTTATCAAGTGAGAATTTTCCCAAAGCAAGAGTTTCAGCTTCTTTTCAACCTTCAGCCTCATGCAGAGTTTGTGTTTGCTGTCTCTACTCTTAAAATGAACAAAAATAGAATTTTCTGGAAACTAGTTCCCTCTCTTTTCTCAACTAACAACATTCATTTTAATATATTTTTAAGTGTATAGGAACTTACAGAAACAAAATATCTAACAGTCTACTTGAGTTTTTTGCAATGTAGTTAGTCACTAGAAGTATTTTTGTGATTGTGAAATATATTAGTGACCCTAACATCTACTTTAAATCACTTCCCAGGTAGGAAATATCTAAGAAAGTGAACATATAAAAAAACTAATTGAATATTAATGAGTAGGTAGGAGAAAGTCCATTATATTGCACTATAGCAAACAGACTTTGATTCTTTTAGGTATAGATCAGACATAAGGTAGCTACATTATAATGTAACTGCAATTTTAATGGTTTGAGGATTAATTATTATCATTATAAAGTGTTTTTGTTAATACATTACTATTATCTAAGGGTCCTTATTTGTCTGTGCTCTAAGCAGCCTTGTTAATTTGTTTGTTTCTTTGATATCAATAAGAATAGAGTATGATGAAGTAATGATGTAGATATTTACCCTTTACTGATTACTGAGTCTATTGGGTTAGGTAAAAAATTCAGAAAATCTATGTTTTATTACGTCTCATTGATCTCTTCTGGAAGCTCTATTTAATTTATGGTGTCAACAGTGGTTTTATGATGTATAAAACCCATGGGTTGCAAGGTATCACCAAGGAGGCAGAAGAAAATGATGGCTAAAGTGAAATTTCTTTAAAATGAACTTTTAAAAGAATGACAACAAGGAGGGCCATCCGTATATGTTTAATAGAACAACTAAATGTAAATAGATATCTTCATTGGAGCAAGAAAATTATTGAAGTAAACCAGACATAAGTTTTTAAGAAACAAAATAAAAATATTGTCTATGTATACTGCCTTTCCAAATATGTGAAAACAACTTGCTGAGACAATACTGTAGCCAAAAGTATCTTATGTCCCTGTCACTTTGTTTTATGGATAATACTGTCTATAAACTATTATACTATATATATATATATATATATATATATATATATAGAGAGAGAGAGAGAGAGAGAGAGAGAGAGAGAGAGAGATTTGTGTATATATCTATATATATATTCAGATGCAGATGCAGATGCAAAAGAGACAGGTACAATAGAAATGGCATATAAGGAAAAGATTTAATATATGATGTGGTTTCTGAAAAGATGGAAGTGCATGCCAACCCTGTTCTAAGGTTATGGGCTGGGATGCTAAGGATGCTTTGGCAAGAATTTTATATTTCCCATGCCTTGCAGAACTGTAGCTTGAGTAATCAGGACATTATTTCTTAGTTTTACTTTCTTTTGTCCTTTTCTCAACGCTTCTTCTCCCTATTACAACCTGAATCCCAACAAACACATTATATGCATCATAATAGGAAAATAGTGTCAGTAGTTAACATAGTAAGAAACCATTGTCAATTGCAGATAGACAGGTTAGATATTTAATTTCTGTAAGGCACTGTCCACATTACAATATATTGAAATGAATGTTGTTAGTTGAACAACAGAGGGAACTAGTTTCCTGTTATTATCTACACTGATAACTGTTACAGAAAAATAGGGAATGGAAAAATGAATGAAAAAAAGCAAAAGAGGATGAAAACACATACAGAGGTTAGAGTATGTCAGTGGCATGAAAATCTAAAGATGGGTAATGGCAATGTGGAAACAAAGAAAGAAAATAAGTACAAGAGAATTTTATTTATTTATTTATTTTGTTTCCTATTCTTGGAATTATTTTATTGAATATATATCTCCTTTTTTAAATTAGATATCTTCTTTATTTACATGTAAATTTCTCCTTTCCCAGTTTCCCCTCTGAAAAACAAACAAACAAACAAAAACAACAAGAACAAACCTCTGTTCCCTACCCCCTTCCCATGCCTACCACCCCATCCTCTCCCACTTATTAGCCCTGGCATTCCCCTACACTGGGGCACAGAACCTTCACAAGGCTGAGGTCCTCTCCTCCTATTGATGATCGACTTTGCAATCTTCTATTATACACATGCTGCCAGAACAATCAGTCCCAACAGGTATAGTCCTTGGTTGGTGGTTGGGTCCCTGGGAGCTCTGAGGGTATTAGATAGTTCATATTGTTGTTTGTCCTAAGGGGCTGAAAACCCTTCAGCTCCATAGAACCTTTCTCTAACTCTTTCACTGGGGACAATGTACTCAGTTCAATGGATGAGTGTGAGCCTCTACATCTGTATTAGTCAGGTATTGTCAGAGCCTCTCAGGAGATAGCTACATTTAGGCTGGCTTGTCCTTCCTTCAGTCTCTGCTCCATAGTTAATCTCTGCAACTCCTTCTGTGGGTATTTGGTTCCCCCTTCTAAGAAGGAATGAAATGTCCACCTTTTGGTCTTCCTTCTTCTTGAGTTTCTTGTGGTTTGTAGGTTGTTCTTCCTGTATTCTGAACTTCTGGTCTAATAACCACTTATCAGAGAGTGCAAACCATGTGTGTTCTTTTGTGATTGTGTTACCTCACTTAGGATGATACTCTCCAGATCCATCCATTTCCCTAAGAATTTCATAAATTCATGGTTTTTAATAGCTGAGTAGTACTCCATTGTGTAGATGTACCATACTTTCTGTATCCATTCCTCTGTTGAGGGACATCTGGATTGTTTCCAGTTTCTGGCTATTATAAATAAGGCTGCTATGAACATGGTAGTGCATGTGTCCTTATTACATGATGGAGCATCTTGTGGGTATATGCCCAGGAGTGGTGTAGCTGGGTCCTCTGGTAGAACTATGTCCAATTTCTGGAGGAAGCCCCACACTGATTTCCAGAGTGGTTGTACCAGTTTGCAATCCCACCAGCAATGAATTAGTGTTCCTCTTTCTCCACAACCTTTCCAGCATCTGCTGTCACCTGAGTGTTTTATCCTAGCCAATCTGACTGGTGTGAGGTATAATCTCAGGATTGTTTTGATTTGCATTTCCCTGATGACTAAGGATTTTTGAACATTTCTTTAGATGCTTCTCAGCCATTTGGTGTTCATCAGTTGATAATTCTTTGTTTAGCTCTGTACCACAATTTTTAATAGGGTTATTTGGTTCTCTGGAGTCTAACTTCTTGAGTCCTTTGTATACATTGGATATTAGCCCTCTATAATCTGATTATAGACAACTGTCATTATTAGAGTTCATAAAAGTCAAAATTCACTTTTATGTGCATATCACATTACTTACAATGGTAACATGAATTAGAATGAACGGCAGTAGTCTAAGAATAGAAAAGTTAATTTGGACCATTCCCCCAAACCATCCATCATGTTGTGATGAAAACGAAGTGGGAGTTTTTTGAAAACTCAGACAAGGCATGGAATAATAAAATGAGATAGAACACAGCTGTAGAAAATGATTCCCCAATCTTTGTCAGAAGACTTAGCAGGGAAAGGGGATTTTTAATGACATTTTACTGTATTTTAATAAACCATAGAGAATATAAAACCAACACAATTGAACTGACATTACTAGTTACTGAGCCTGGGCCAATGCTTCATCTTGGAGCTGACCATGGCTTTTTTAAATCTCACATTTTTACCTCTGAAGACCTAGTTAACTACTTGCCTCAGGGAAAAGAAAAAGATTCAATCATCATTTTCTACTGTTTTGTAATTTTGTAAGTGATTGACTAACATAAGAAAGACTTGACTGGGCAGTTGTGGTGCATGCCTTTAATCCCAGCACTTGGGAGGCAGAGACAGGAGAATTTCTGAGTTTGAGGCCAGCCTGGTCTACAGAGTGAGTTCCAGGACAGCCAGGGCTACACAGAAAAACCCTGTCTCAAAAAAAAAAATACTTGAGAAACATCTATGTAATAATAAACATGATAGAAGGTAGTTTCTTTATGTTCAATTTTGTCCTCTTTCCACATGATATAAAATGACAACCTTGCTCTAAATAAGAACATCCAAAAGCTCATACAGAAGGGATGCCTGGAACCCTATCTGTAAAGATATTAGTCAATGGACAAAGCCTCTCACCTCAGACAGACTCTTATATGTAATAGTAAAGCTGAGTTCTTTCAGCTATTTGAGCTTTTTGTTTTTTAGTAATAAAACCATTCTAAAAAAACTTGATATTGTTTTCAATAATTCTTTTTAGTCTTCAATGAAAATATTATAAGTAAAAACATCATCATATATGCATATATATGTATATATCACAATCATATATATCATCAAATAAATTTCACATATCACAATATATATGACATTGTTATATACACACAAAACAATATATACACACACAACTATATAAATATGTGTGTGTGTGTGTGTGTGTATCATCTTTTCCTGTGATTTAAGCACTGCACACTTTTAAGAACTTTGCTGTGAATTACTAGCTATTCCTCCCAAATGCTGTGCAAGATAAGGTCAATGTTCTCATAATTTTAACAATAAAAGAGCTAAGATAAAGAAAGATGAAATGGTTTATATAAAGTGGTCCACAAATCTGTTGCAGCAATTTCCAGCTCCACTCAAGAACTCTTTCTTTTTCTTTCTCTCAGGTTCATTGAGGCACAATTAATGGACGAAATGAATGTATATTCTCCAGTGTAGAGTATGATTACTTTATAAAGATATGCATCTGGAAATGGTTACTCTAATCAAATTACAAAACTATTACTTTAGTTGCCTGTATGTGATGAGAACTCTTATCTTCTCTTCAATGAGAACTCTTATCTTCTCTTCAATTACCTTAAGTGTAATCCAGTTGTCTTGATAGCCATCATTAATATTTCCAATTTGTTTATAATTGAACCTTGTATTCTTTAACCAAAACTCCTCATGTCCCCCAGTTCATGACCAGTCTCTGGTTACCACCATCCTGAATTTTGTTTGTGTGAGTTATACTTTCATAGAGTCAGCATGATTAGGTATGATTTTGTGCTCAATGTCCATCTTATTTTATTGAGTATAGTATGTAATAGAAGGAAAAGACCTCAAGAGAAATCACAAGAATCAGAGACCCACATGTTCACACACTCAGAAGTACCATGTAAGTAAGCTAAATGCTGAGGGCCTGTTGCAGACTTGGGCCGTTCCTGTGTTTGCTGCTTCAATCTCTGATTCATACGAGCTTTGCTACATTGATTTTGAAGGCGTTATTTTCTCCATCACATCTGGCTCTTCTTAAACTTTTTTGCCTCCCCTTCTGCAGGGTTCCTTGAGCACTGAGGAGAAGCATTTGATGGAGAAATTCCAATTAGAATTGCAAGTTTTGGGGTTTCTCTTTGTGTAATGTCTGGCTATGAGTATTTGTTCCCATCTGCCACAGGAGGACGCTTCTCTGATAATGGCTGAATAAGGCACTGATTTGTATATATAGAATAATATTACAAGCCAATTTATTATTTTTTAAAACATCTTAGTCATTTTATCACTATTTTTTTAAAGACAAAAATATTTGGTTTCATCCTAGTTCTCTATCTGTCTAGTCTCTGGTTCTGGGTCACTCAGTGTTAGGTATGGTTTCCATCTTGTGGAGTGGGCCTCATTTCAAATCAGATATTGTTTAGCTACTCTCACAAGTTTTGGATCACCATTGCCCTAGCATATTTTGTAGGAAAGCCAGAATGTAGGCCAAAGGGTTTTGGCTGGGCTTGTGTTTACATTTCTTTATTTTGGTAGACTGCAAAGTATCTTCTTGTACCAACATAGGGATGAGGATTCTATGTAGGTGTCAGCTGCATCTCTCCATGTAATAGTTGTGTGGTTAGTTGTGTTGATTTTATCTTCAGCAAAGGGGTCTTGTGGTCAGATTGTAGAGAGCTACCTATCACCTTGGCAACAGACTGGCTTGTCTGGGTATTTCCACGAGGCCCATTTAACCAATAATTCAACTGGAGGTAACCCAGTTACAGTACAAGAAGCTCTCTTTGATGATAAGAAACGGACAGTTGGAATTGCATCTCTCCAGTTATAGGAGATGTCATTAGGATTGCTTTCATACATTTTAGGAAGTCTCAACTGCACTAGGTTTTCGTACTACCCCTTAAAGGCCTCTCAATAAAATACAACCACAGTTAAACAAATGAAGAATTATTGTTATATCGAAGTGAAAAGCATCAGAAAGGAAACAATTAAGAAAATTAAAAGGTAATCAATAAAATGATAGAAAATATTTGCAAATGCCATAACTCCACCCAAAATATGGGAGAAGCTCACTGAACTCATCAGCAAACAAAAACTAAAATCAGGTCTGACCTGTTTCTATTCTAGGCTCTCAATAACCTCAATATTGTTGAGCACTGGCAGGGTGTCTGCTCACTTCTCCAGGAGTTTGTATAAATTAAGTTGGGCATAAAATAACTTTGATAATTTAAGTTTGCCTCTAATCAACATCTCTCAGGAGTGAGCTTTTAGCATATTCTTAGCAAGCTTAATGCCCCTGTTTAACATTTATATAAGATTTCGATTACAGAAAATATTTCTTACTTCTGTTGACATTTTGACATGGGTTTAAGCAGTTATGGGAGGGATTATCTCTGCTCTGAAAATAAGAGAAAGAGTTCTGCTAATTGTACAGGAAAATTAACACATTTTTAGCATTGTGCAGTCTTAATACTTTCACTGCTTTCATTGGAAATAATTCAAAAGATTAGTTAATACTAAATGAAAACAGACCTAAAATAACTCTGTCTATAGATGAACCCTTTATGGGATTGGTTTCAGTTCTTCTGGAACTTTTTATCATTACTTTCATTGTGACACTTTTTTTTTTTCAAAATTCAGCATGTTTAAATAGATGCATTTGATGAAAATATTAGGTTCAAGTCAATTTTGAAAACTCTATTTGACATTAGTTAATGTTGTTTTTTATCATACATATTTTTTAAAAATATTTATCTTTAATCTTTTTTACAGTCCAGTCATTATCACTCTCCTGGTCCACACTCTGAAAGTTCATCGTCCCTTTCCTCCTCCCCGTGTCTCTAAGAGGATGTCCTCACTCCCCCTACCCCACCTCACCCTGCCAGGCCTCCCAACTCCCTGGAGCCTCAAGTCTCTCAAGGGTTTAGGTGCATCTTCTCTCACTGATGCTAGACCAGGTAGTCTTCAGCTGTATCAGTGTTGGGGGTCTCTTATAGGCTCATATATGCTGCCTGGTTGGTGGCTCAGCATTTGAGAGACCTCAAGAGTCGGAATTAGTTGAGACTGCTGGTCTTCCTATGGGGTCATCTTCCTTCTCAGCTTCTTCCAGCCTTTCCCTAATTCAATCACAGAGGTCCCCAACTTCAGTCCATTGAGTGGGTGTAAGTATCTGCATCTGTCTCAGTCAACTGCTTGTTGGGCCTCCTCTGAGGGCAGCCATGCTCGTCTCCTGTCTGTAAGCACATCATAGCATCACTAATAGTGTAAGGACTTGGAGCCTCTTCTAGAGCTGTATTCCAAGTTGGGCTGATCACTGTACCTCCTTTCCCTCAGTTTCTTCTCCATTTTTCTCCCTGTAGTTCTTTTAGACAGGAACCATTCATTCTGTGTCAGAGCTTTTTACTGTGGGATGGCAGCCTCATCCCTCCACTTGATGCTTTGTCTTCCTACTTGAAGTGGGTTCTAAAAGTTCCTTTTCCCCACTGTTGGGCATTTAATCTAAGTTCCCTCCCTTTGAGTTCTGAGAGTCTCTCATCTCCCAGGCCTCTCATACATTCTACAGGTTCCCCCCACCTCCCATCTCTTGAGGTCCCATATTTCCATTCATTCCGCTGGCCTTCATGGCTTCTCTCCTGTCCCCCACCTCCAACACCTGATCATGTTCCCCAACAAAAAACAAATAGTCAAGATTTTAATAAGAAAATATATTTTAACAAAAGTATTACATCAAAGTATTGATTTACCTATCTTTGACAAGAACATGCTTCAGACATGAATGATTCTGAGACCAGTTGTTTAAAGCTGCCAATCTAGTGCTACAGAAACATAATTGCATCAAAAATATTTGAAAATATAAGTATATAGGCTGAACTCTGGAATCTAGATTGGGATTATAAGATACAGCAGAAGGACTAAAGATATTGCTGCAAGATTAAGAACATTTTGTACTCTTTCAGAGGCCATGAATTCAATTTGCAGAACCCACTCAATGGCTCAACCATTTACAACTCCAGGTCCACAGGATTTGGTACCCTCTTCTGAGTTCCATAGGCAATAAGCAGGTATACATACACATACATGAAGTACTCATACATGTAAAATAAAATAAATAAATCTAAAAATGGTTTAAAGAACATCAAGAAAAGTTATGTTTATTTGAATCCACATCTAGATTTCTAAAAGCAAATCAAACCTATAGTACTCATCAAACTTTTAATGTTCTTCTGAAACAACTCAGATAGAAGCATATATATATTAATCTACAATCATATTAATCTACTGGAGGGAATAAAATCTAGACAAAGATTGTTTTATATTTTACTTAATTTTGTGCCTAAATATAGGAGTTAGTATGTATTTGAAATTTCATACAGACAGAGTTTCATCTTTGTAATATTGCTTTACTTTATTTTTCTATAACATGTTGATATCTTGAGAGCAGTATATAATCTGTAAAATATAACTTTAATTGATTTAGAGAGTCATGACTTTAGCAAAAATCATAGTTTCTGCACATTATAAATTTGAGGAAATTTCTTAATCTAAGGTTCTATTTTCACAAATCTTGACTATAGTTCTCTGCTTTATAGGTAGATAAGTGTCCAAGAAATGCTTACTGAAAAAATTTCTGAGATAGTAATCATGAGATTTTGATTAAGTAGAATGGGCACAAAAAATAATTAGATTTCAAAAGGTAATTTAATACTATATAGAAAATATGTTTTGATCTCAGAATTGGATAGATGCATCAGGTACTGTCTAAATGATGTTAGACAAATTAAATTTAGCTCAATACACTATAAGGGGAGGTTCTAATAACAAGGTCCTGTTCCCCAATGGGTTCTTGGTTTCTCAGTAAAAAAAGAGGGGGAGGACAATAGCTAGGCAAAAGTTACAGGTGGGACTTCCAAGTCCCAGAAGGAAAAGGAGACACAGGGAAGGAAAGAGAGGCTTTTGCTGCCATGGCTTGGAACAAGTAGAATACAGAAATCATGTAAGGAGTTAAGGCTGTGGCCTCCACTACAGGCTGGTAGCCAAGGATGTTGAGGCCAGGTAGAGATATGGAGATAAAAAAATGATAATGGTATATTTTTCTAAATGGGAGATATCTGCACTCAGCAATTGTGACTAAAAGGCAAGTTTGAAAGTGATGAGCTGTATGTGTGTCTGTGTGTGTCTGTGTTTGTGTGTGTGTGTGTGTGTGTGTGTGTGTGTGTGTGTGTGTGTGTGTGCATGTGTCTTATCTAAGGATTCAAGGCTCTTGGGAGCAGGCTTGTCATATACAGTCACCTCCTGGAGCTTAAGGTGGGAAAAAAAAGGACACTGAGAGGGGCTAGTAGTACAGCTTTCTGGGCTAAGGTGGTATCATTTTAAAACTACAACAATATACTCACTTCTCTCAGTGATAATATGGGACTCCACAGTCCATTATGAGCAAGTACTACTGACATTATCTATGGAGTAAAAGAATGCATGTATATACATATTTTTAATGATAGCAACTATAATTATTAGTTATTTAAAAATTTTTATCTTTCTATAAGCCAGAAATGTATACCTTTCAAACTATATGAATAGTAAGGAAACTACAGAGAAGATTTGGTTAATTCTCATTTCATTTTCTCATTTTTTCTCAGGGTATCATCACTATTTTACTCTGATACTATTCAATTCCTATGTTGATAGAAACATATTTTCTGTATGCCTGCTCCCACCCAGATGAGATTTCCAAGTCTTTATGCTACAAAATGATTTATACAACTCCAATATTGCCTTTATTGTCTTCACATAAATTTCTAATTTCTATACTTACTTTCACTACCTCTCAACTGAGTACTAATAGTTTTATCTGAATAATTAGATAAAAGATATATATGCATCCTATTTTGAAAAGAGAAAGTCAAACTACTACTGTTTATATTTCACATTGTTTTCTAGATGGAAAAAAAACTACTGAAAATATTAGAACTAATAAACAAAACAAATTTAGCCAAATTCTATGTAACAAAGTCATCACACAAAATCACTAGCAATGCTATGCCAAATGAGATCTGCTTGAAATTCTACAGAGGAATATACATCCCAGTTACATTAGTTAACAAATAAAATAGGAATAAAATTAACCAATGAGGTAAGAATAACTAGAAGAAAAACTCTTCTATTGATGAGAGAAATTAGAGTTTCCCCCATTTTAAAAGTACAAATTGCTCAAGGAGGAGTAATACTGTCAAGACACCTGCAGACTCAAGACAGTTCCTATTGAAATCTTATAACATTCTTCATGACATTGAGAAAACTGACCTGAAATTACTATGAAAGTATGTTGAGAAATATGTGGAAGGCAGCCTCAAAAGTATAGGAGCCATTATAACACCCAATTCTAAAATAAACTATAACAATTTCGTTACAAAATCATCATTTTATTAGCATAAAAACAGACACATCAAACCAATGGAACAAACCCATATAATATTTGCATATATCAATAAAAAATTATTTTAAAGAAATTCTATTAAGAATGTTCTTCAACAAATAAAAATAGCATTATTATTTATCCACATAAGAAAAAATTTTATGTAACTTGAATTATGCCAGGCTCTAGAAAATGAATGTCACATGATTTCATTCATATGTGAAACCTAAAAAATATTAATCACATAGAAGTTGACATAGAACGTTGTTTTGCAAAAGCTGTATGCATGTTTTATTTAGTAAAGATCAGTAATTTATCCTCAAATAACTTCCAACAATAAGTATAAGGAATATTATTATTTGTTAATTTATACTATACATGTACTGATAAAGTGAATATAATAACTGTAAGTGAATGATCTACACCATTCTTCAGAAGTGTCTTTTAATTCTTTGCATTTTCCAATGTTGATAAATGGTATCTGACCTTATGTTGAGGTCATTGTTCCACTTGAAGTTGAGTTTTGTTCAGAATGATAGATATGTATCTATTTCTATTCTTCTACTATACAGTAGTCCAGTGTGACCAGTGTCTTTTGTTAAAGATCTCTTACCTCCAGTATGTATTTTTATCTTCTTTGTCAAAAGTCAGGTGTCTATATGTGTCTACAATTATGACCAAATTTTCAGTTTGATTCTACTGTTTAATAACTCTTCTTTTATGTCAAAAAATATGCCATGCTATTTTTATTACTTATAGCTCTGTAGTACAACTTGAAATCTGGGAACATTATGCATGCAGAAATTCATTTATTTGGTTTAGTACTGTTTTAGCTATCCTATGTGTGTGTGTGCATGAGTGTGTGTGCATTCCATATGAAATTAAGATTATGTTGCAGAGGATGGCCTAGTCGGTCATCAGTAGGAGGAGAGGCCCTTGGTCCTGTGAAGGTTCTATGCCCCAGTGTAGAGGAATGCCAGGGCCAGGAAGTGGGAGAGGGTGGGGTGGTGAGCAGGGGGTGGGGGGAGGGAATAGAGCTGTTTTTTTGTTTGTTTGTTTGTTTGTTTGTTTTTTGTGAGGGGAAACCAGGAAAGTGGATATCATTTGCAATGTAAATAAAGAAAATATCTAATAAAAATTTTAAAAATGTGTTTCAATTTCTGTAAACAATTTTGTTGAATTTTTGCTGAAATTGCAATGAATATAGATTGATATCACAATATTAATTCTACTTATACATAGATAGATGTGCATTTCAAACTTGGCATGACTGCAATCATTTTAGTTGTAACATCTGTCTTGCCTAAAAGATACCTCTGATATGCATACCACACTCTACATGACAAAATTATTAGATGTCAATCACAAGGGGTTTGTACTATTTAACAATGTGCTGCATATTCTCATACTTGATATATTATCACTCTGAGAATCTGTGCCAACTTACTTGGGCACTGGGTCTCATTTGTCTACCTTATATAAATTACTTCCTTTTACTTAAGTCTCAGGGTTCATCTATCTTCTCTTGTCTTAGACACTCAATGGCTTAGTAAATTGTGTTTTATGAAATCTTGTATTTGTCCTTTTCTTTCCTCTGTCACTGTAACCTGTGCCGTTTGGTAGCCTGTTTCCATTTGAAATAAAAGAGATTTTTCTGAAACAATGTTTTTTCAACACATTAATTTATTTGCATTCTCAAAGGAAGCAATTCTTGGCATAGTGATTTTAGTAAATACATCTTGAATTAATTATTAAAAACAAAAAGCATCAGACTCTAAAAAAATTTAACAAGCTAAAATTTTAAGTGCAAAAAGAATTTAAAATAACACTTTACTGTTATCTCAGTGATATATGTGTAGGGACAAGGGATGTATTCAAATTTCATTTTTCAGGATCAGGCAGCTATAGAATGCATATGTAACTCTCCAGATAGAATGAACAGCATGAACAAAGACACCAGGACATGAATTGGATGATATCCATCCACAATACTAGAGGAGATACTTATAATTTATATTCTCTGATATAAGTAGCAGAAACATAGTTTCTAACTTGAGCTAACCAAGAGAGCTAAGTAAGAGAGATTTAATTTATTGAATTTTGAGAAAATTAAAAACTTAATATAAGTCTAAGTTGTGTATAGGAATTAAGATGTCTATTCCTATTACACATCTCATCTCTGATGATATCCATTGATATATCAACTTCCTCATGTTATATCTTGGAATCAAGACAAGTGGAAAGCATTACATTCTGTCGTAATGATATAAATTTCCAGAGAAAGGGGCTTACAAAAGAAATAAAGAGAAGTGATGCATTTAAAAATCAGAAAATGTTATGTTAGCATTTCAAATACAATAAAACTGAAGATATGAAAAGACCAGAATTTTTTTTGTGCGTACATCAAAGCTTTTAATATCAACTGTTTGTTTCTACTAAAGCAAAATCACTGATGTTTTTAATAGATACAGAACTAGAAACGTGATGCAGTTTCAGTTTAGGATGGTTGCTATAGTACCAACATTGTACACAATTAATCCCAGATACATTCTTTAATTGGGAATGATGACTATTTTGGTTGATGTTCATGAACTACTTAATAGGTGGTTATAGACAAGTGGAAACAAATGATATATAGTTCATATAGGTAAGATATATTAAACCTAGGAAAAATAAGTTAGAGAATATTTCTAAAATGTGTCAAAAGTAATATTGTTGCCATCATTACTATTATTTTGTAGTTTGGTTTTATATTGTGATTTTTTTAAAATATTTTTTATTTACATGTAAATTTCTCCTTTCCCAGGTTCCCCTCCAAAAAACAAACAAACAAAAACAACAAGAACAAACCCCTTTTGCCTCCCCCCTCCCCATGCCTGCCACCCCACCCTCTCCCACTTATTGGTCCTGGCATTCCCCTACACTGGGGCACAAAACCTTCACAAGGCTGAGGTCCTCTCCTCCTATTGATGATCGAATTTGCAATCCTCTACTATACACATGCTGCCAGAACATTCAGTCCCACCATGTATAGTCCTTGATTGGTGGTTGGGTCCCTGGGAGCTCTGAGGGTACTAGTTAGTAATTGTTGTTCGTCCTAAGGGGCTGCAAACCCTTCAGCTCCATAGAACCTTTCTCTAACTCCTTCATTGGGGACCGTGTACTCAGTTCAATGAATGGCTGTGAGCCTCTACGTCTCAGCAGTTAAGAGCACTGACTGCTCTTCCAGAGGTCCTGAGTTCAAATCCCAGCAACCACATAGTGACTCACAACCATCCATAATGACATCTGATGCCCTCTTCTGGTGTGTCTGAAGACAGCTACAGTGTACTTATATATAATAAATAATAAAATAAATCTTAAAAAAATATATATTGTGATATTTTAATGGCTGAATGAAAGGTAAAAGGGCATTGTAATAATAACAGTCCTTAAAATTGTCAAAATATTTTAATTAGTTTTGAATTCTATAATAATGTCATAGTAATTGTTGGTTTTGATTCAAAATTCCAAAGCAAAGCAATTGTTTTCGGATTTAAGAAGTAAATCTTGTAAACTTAAAATACTTTTAGTAGACTTATGGGTATGGTTGATGATTATTGACAGGTTAGAAGCACTCCTTAAAAAAACGGGGCTTGGTCTCTGGATATGCTGAATTTTATATAGCTAATATGACTAATAATTTGTTTTGTAATCTGTTGGGAACTTTAAAAAGATAGTTCTTAGGGAAATAAATAAAAATGCCATTAATTATTTTCAGTTTATAAACAACATTCACAGGTACTATGACAACATCTACAGTATTATATCAAATTCTAAAATTGAAATTTGAGCATATAAATATACAAATAAATTCTTTATTAGTCTGTACTTCTGCATTGTTCATATTCATATAAACTCTAACATAAACACACTGATATAAATCTTGCATAAAGGTCCTTTCAGTTATAATTAAAATTTAACAAAATATTCTTTATTATTAGTAGTTCACAGGGCATAGACTATTCCAATAACCATCACATACACACAGTTTTTTTTAAAATCTGAAATTAAATTTAATGTGGTACCACGTATTTTTATTTGATTTATGTGGCAAGTCTTATTTGAGTTTATAGCAGAAAAATTACTATAAGAAATGTGTTTCTGAGTTATGATAATTAACTTGGCAAAATAATGTCAGAACAATCTACCAATAGACTGTGCTAATCTTTATGGTTACTATGTACAAATTTTCATGATGAAGAAAAAAGTGTCCTTCTTGCACTTCATCCCTGGGACCACATTATTCTTCTAGCCAGTTTAGTCCCCAGGACTGCCTCAGTCAATATAAAGGAAAGAATTGGCTGCATGTCTTCCCCATTCCCCAAGTAGGTGTTTATCACCTTTGTCATCTTTACCTTATCTCCTAGGGTCTTCTTGTAATGGTCTCAGCTGTTAATGCCAGAAAAGCATGAAAGAGATTCTGTTGTCATAAAAGTGCTGCAAACATGTTTTATTATACACTGTGGTGATATAGCTAGCTTAAAAAGCAATCTTTCAAACCATCAAGAGAGGAAGGAAGAGCTGCTGAAACTCAGAAAAGATAAAAATAGAAAGTTAAAACTGCAACAGATTCCAACTTCATGCTTTCAACAGCTTCTTTTCTCTCAGAGTTTTAATAGCTTAACTTTAAAGAAATATTGAGTGGAGGAGAGGAGAAAGGACTTAAAGCAATCGTCTCTGTATCTACAAAGAAAATTTAAGGGAAGCAAAAGGACTAACGAATGAAAAGCATGGCTGAATAAATAATTTATTCTAACCCTATCTTGTCTTAAAATGGCCTTAAAAATTAATCCTAAGATGTAAAAAATGATATATGTTATTGTCAAAGTTTAAAGTAGCTTCTCTCTTTCTCTATCTCTCTTTGTGAGTGTGTGTCAGTGTGTGTGAGAGAGAGAGAGAGAGGGAAATACAAAGAGAGACATACACAGAGAGATCTGCCTGTCTCTCCCTCTCTCTCTTTCTCTCTCTCTTTTTCTTTTAAACTGTGTCTGCTATATCTCAGTCATGCCTTGAATTCTCAAAGCAGGAGGTAATGAGGATGACACATTGTATGATGTTAGGCAAACATTCTCTTCACTGCCCCAATGTCTATTGATAATAGCTTTTTAGTATTTTGTCTCTAAATCATGTCAACTAAAACAATTTTAGTTATAGGAACACAATACAGGAAAAATTTAAAATAAAATAACTATATGTTACCTTTATGGGCATATCCTTGTAACGTTATCAGGTGTGGATTCTTACACAGCTGGAGAATTTTGTAGGATTTCAAAAGCACTGTTTCTATTTGCTCCAAGTATAATCATTACTAATTGTACATGCATTATACATTTGTAAAGTGTAATAATGTATACAAAGTTCTTAAAACAGTGTTGTTTAGTTTGGATTTATGCTTGTTTAATGCATCCTCCTTGGGTGTGTGGGATTCGTGCCTTTGTTCTTCATTGTGCTGCTACTCAGATATGGCAAAAACATTCAAAGTGGATCTACTACAAGGTACTTATGTCACCAGGGTGGAGAACCAGAAGGCACTAAATGGTAAAGGGGGAAAGCAGCCATGAGAATGTTAGTGTGGCTTCTTCTACTTCCTTTCTGTTTCCTCTTTCTCTTGTCTCTCATGTTAGGACATAAGTCATAGGCCTTGCTAGGACACAGATACTGTTGCAGTTACTTCAGGTGCTTTTTAGTCTCTAGAGTTGTAAGCTAAAATTAACTTCACTAGTTTATAAACTATGCAGTCATGGGTATTTTATTATAGTAACACAAGGAAAACATTTTTTCTGAAGTAATTATTGACTGTATCATCCATTCCTTTATATTTTTAAATTGTTTTACAGAAATTCATATAAAGTTTTGACACTTAGACCTATTAACAATAACCATAGCATCATACAAGCACATACCGTAAAGAACAGGAGGAGAAATGATATATTTGTACATTTATTTATTCATTAATCATACTCACACTGAACACCCATCATATATGAAGCAATCTGTGAGCTAGATTTCCAACTTGGGTAAACGACGGTGGCACTATCACAACAGGTTGAATGTGTGCTGCAAATATAACTGTCAGGTATGTCCAATCTTCCATTTTGCAGCACATTTTCATGAGATACAGAAGTCATGTCTCATACCTGAGTTATCAAAAAACTACGAAAAAGGAATCTCATAACATTTTGAGTAAATTTATCATTTTCTGTTGGACTGTATTCATGGCTGTCCTTGGGTGGATATATGGGCCATAGGCTGGGCATGGCAGAGACTTGGACTAAACGTTTTACCACGTCCAGTAGAAGACATAAAATGTGTCATATTTGGCATAAATACTTCTTATTCTTGAAAGACATTAACATGTTTTTCAGAAAAAGAGAAAATATTCAAATGGAGGTTGTATTTCGAAAACTGGAAAAGCAGTAGAAATTAAAAAAATGAAAATCTAGAATTCTTTAGGAGAGAAGAATGGGCTGGGTTGGCTGAAAGAGAGGCATAGCTGGTGACTAATGATCTGCACTAGGGAACAAGCTGGAGTAAAGGGGCAAAGGCTAAGCAACCAACTTATGTCACTAAACACATGGCAACATGAGACCCTGATTGTGAAGCACTGAATAATATCAGGAAAACATGGCTTCATTATCTCCTCACTTTCTAGACTTTTAAAGAAAACCAATCTACTCTATTTATAGCATTGTCTGCCAATACTTTAGGTAAATGGTACATAGGTAGATATATAGATAGGTAGATAGATAGACAGATAGATAAATAGGTAGATAGATAGATAGATAGATAGATAGATAGATAGATAGATAGATAG
>JADRCD010204829.1:0-15401 GCA_019843815.1 Montemys delectorum | reverse complement strand
AGATAGATAGATAGATAGATAGATAGATAGATAGATAGATAGATAGACTTTTCATTACTTAGAAATATAGCATGTATGTTGCATGGTGTTGTATGAAAAGTTCAAGTTTACATCATCCTTTTTAAACTTTACCTACACTAAAAAGAACATAAAATTATCTATGTATGGGGTTACTCAGAACAGTGAATTATGTAGATATTTTGGGAACATTTACATAAAAACTAGATGAACACAGAAACCCACATAAAATGATATTTAAATGTCAAAATGGGGTCAAAACAATATCCATGGAAAGAGAGTGCTCCTTCTGAATAGTGTAATAAAACAACATAAAATATAAATGAGAGAGCCAATGCCTTTCCAAATGACTCAACTAAGAAGTGTCACTTTCCTTGGGAATGCTAGTACTAAAGAACATAGCATACCCATTTTATAATAACACAATAGTACCTAGTTAAATTAGAATTTTTATTGGTGATATATATTGAATTGGAGGATTGATGTGAAGTCCCAATTTTCAGTAGCATATAACTTTGGCAGAACATTTAATTTCAAATGGAAGCTGGCAAGAGATTACTCTCTGTCAGACTTGAGTCCTTGCCAAGTTCTACAAACATCCAGTTCAGCTGTTTTGGGCTAAGATGTATGCCAAAGTAAAGAGGGTTTTTTGTTTGTTTGTTTTGTTTTTGATAATTTTTGCATTCAATTCCAAACATTTTCCATTATAAAAGTGAAAAAATGAGTAAATTACTGTTTATTGTCACGACCATTAGTTAATATAAAACAACCCACACAAAAAGCTTAAATGAAAAGTTATCTAGTGAAAGTCATGGACAAAAATAGTTTACATAAAGAATTCAAGCTTTTGGGCTCAGCTCACTTTCACCAAATAAAGCTCAAAAGAAACTTAGTATCTTTATGTCTTAGTTTATTCAACAGTAAAATTAAGAGATTATTATTAAATTGCATAATCATAATACTGAAAAATACAGCCAGGTAGCTTGCAAACTTAAACATATGATTTTACTTTTCACTATCCTTTGATTATAGGACATATCCTGTAGCTTCCACACTTCAATATGGACATATATACAGGCAAAGTACCAGTGTACATAAATAAAATAATAACTAAAACATTAAGAAGAAAGGTAATACAAAGTCCTATAAATTGCATAGTTGACTAAATGGTAGTTTGATTTGTCCCTAGAGCATTCCAAAACATTATAATGACAAAATAATTTTAATTTCATAAGCTATTCAAAAGCCTGATTCAAAAAAAAATTCACTTACATCTAGGTAGTATAATACCACATCATGAAAAATGTCCCGATAAAAATTAACAATGATATTTAATTTTCTGACCACCTACAAATATCAAGATAATCATTGTAATTTAAGCATTAACATAGATTATTGGTGTATTAGGAAATACAACAAAATGTATATCTTACATGATTCTAAATAGTGCTGTGATCATTAACCTGCTCTGAAATATGTTTTGAATAGTGATGACTAAAGTATAGCTGTAAGAATTTTTGAGACAGTATGAAGTTTGTTGGGCTACGATTTGAGCAATTCAAACTTCAGCAAATGTACACATTTGTTTCCACAGTACAACATTAAATGTCTGGCTGCGTTTTGTCTACAAGTATACTAAATTTCTAGCTATGCCCATAGGAACACTGTTATGCTATTGTTAACACATAAAATAATTTTTTTTTCAATTCAACTTATTGACCAGATGTGACTATTATCAGACTCACCCTGTTAACTGAATTTCTCAGTCATTATTTTAAAACCACAGTCAGCAAGTGAATAGGACGTGAACAAGACTCAAATCGCCACAGCAGGATTATAGGGAAATGACAAGTGTTTTGTATTTTCGTCCATGTGGAGTTCAAACAGATCAAATCTGCATTTTGTTGTTCTACAAACAGAATTCCCATAGGAGATTTTCTTTGAAGAAGTGGCTTTTGCTTAGTGCTTAACCAAATAAAAGCAGTGTATGCATTGATATCTTTAGGACAGCAGCCATTAAGATGCTTAGGCATGTGGGAACAGCTTGTCTATCACTGAATAGACAAATATGTCACAAATACATCATAAATATGTGACATTTACCATCTGTAAGAATAGATGCTCCTTTAAGACATAATTCCAAGCTGACTTTAGATAATGATTAATGATTATATTTTGATTGGTACGGCACTAACAGATATCTGCTTGCTAGACAGTTTTAATAAACTTGGCTTCTATTAAATTAAAAAAAAAAGCTCTTCTCATGGCATCCAGTTCAGGATGATTCAAATGAAACTCTTCCTTATGTCAACTGTATTGCTTAATGCTATATTGTGTGAGCTCATTTCTAAAGTCTACACATGGACCTTTCTATACTGCAGTAATGAGCTTCTTAGCTCCCCAGGATATGGTGAGCAGTAAGCGCCATCTCATGCACTATGTAGGTAGATTTCTTCATTGTTATTTTATCATTTATGTATTCATACACTTTTGCAGAATCCTTATTTATACCTTCATACCAAGAACTTTAATAAGATCAATCATATGATATCCAAATATATCAAAATATTGGGAAAATATTCATTGTATATATGTAAGTATATAAAAACATAAAACTGTTAAGAGAGATAAGAAACTTTAATGTGGTTTTATTTGCAAAAATAGATGGATTCTACTTTTCTAGTCTACAGTTATAAATATGGAAAAAAGATAATACTAAATATTTACTATGTGCATCATTAAATTTGCATTCATTTAGTATTTTTATTTTTAAGATTATAATGTAATTACATCATTTATTCCTTTCTTTCCTCTGTGCAAACTCTCCTATTTACTCATTTTTACTCTTTCTTAAATTCACGGCCTCTTTCATCTTTAGCTCCTTAAAGCTCAATATCCAAGTAGTACTCTCTAGTTCCCTCCTTGGGATTGATGATACAAGAAACAAAGTTTGAAACACTAGTGCTTCTGAAACCTAGAAGGCTTTTTTATTTGAAATGATATTCATACATTTAAAAGAAATTAAAGAGGACACGAGATAGTGCTCAACAAAATGATTGCTTTTTATGCATGAGAGGCTGAAATATTTTTAGCAGAACTAGAATGCATTACTGTAGTTTTATATTTTAAAGCGTTAAAGAAATGTTAAGTGACTTTTGATAAACCCCCTATACCGTTACAAAATATTCCATATTAACCATTCCCTTCTTTAGACATAGCCTTCATGCTCACATTATAGTAAGCCTGAAGATTACTTAGTGTGTCAGTTACTTGTATCCTCCCCATTTCTTCCTTCTTATTGGTATGAAAACGTAAACTCAAGCCCTAGGTCCCTGTTGGCTACACTTCCTTAATCAATGTTTTTGTGACCCACATGCTAGCATAGCCATATATCACTGCTTCAGGCTCTGCAACATTTTCTTTGTTCTGTCTGTCATCCACTTAGTGAGTCTTTTTCACAACCAAATAAAGAGTGCTTTATTACTGACTAGTAGGATACATCTGTTCTTAATATTGTCAGTATCATTCTATAAGACTAATGAGTTATGGAAACATTATAGGTTGGAGACTCAAAGGTGATTTTGACATTTTGGAGTTATTAATTAATTCCCATTAGCTAAAATTTGATTTAATTTTTTGAGTAATGACAAGATGTTCTACATACAGGTCTAATCATCTACCAAGCTGCTTTTTAATGTTGTTTTGTCTTTTATCTTCCTTATTTTGTCTTGATTTTTACTCAATTTTCCATTACAACATTACTGAGCTTACTCAGAAAATCAGAATGAGATTGTGATTATAACTAATAGTGCTCTCCTCATAAGCTACAGCAATAGCATTTCTGAACCTCAGAAATGGCCCACTCTGCCCTGTCTTGAAATATCTCAGCAACACTTGGCTCACTTGGATGTGTTAGAGATGATGCTGAGATATTACAGCACTGCTGCCTTGTATGCTAATCTGTGTCTAAATGCAAAGAGACTAGTCTTTTCTTTAATAAATGCTCTTCTGAAGCTAAACACTCATTAAGCAAACAAATTAACATTGAAAAGGAAATTTGAAATGAAACAAAATTACTGGCCTTAATATATATTATATTTGGTGGGAAGTATTAGCCAGAGAACAATCATTATCCTGAGAATAAATGTTAAATGGAGATACAACTTCATTGTAAGCATTATTGAGGGTACAAATTGTCCCATATAAAAGATAGAATTTATAATAATTACACTATTAAAGTGTAGAAAGAAATGAAATCAGCATGGCAGAAAGTTTTAAAAAGAACCAAATTAATCAAAAAGAATAATAAACCACGCTTGGTAATCTAACAACAATTCATATTTCATATTTTTATCCTGCTCTCTATTTCTAGAAGAGCATCAGTCAGCACCTCAAAACAGTGTGGGAGCCCTTAAACAAATCTTTCAGAACCGCAGCATTTATATTTTGGACTCAGTGAATTGCTTCAAGGCTTTGCAGTTTATCTCTTAATCCTTTATTGTTTAATAATCTTCCTTCACAGATGGTGACATGCAAATTATATTTTCCCAATGTAAATAGTGCTGAAGGATGCAGACTTCAACCTGAATAAATCAAATTTGTGTGAGGTGGCAGCGACAAGGAAGAAAAGGACACATGGTGCGGCCAGGTAAACTTCTTGTCTCATTCCACTCCTGGTGACTTTTTTATTCCTGAGCAGGTGTGGAGTCATCCAAGCAGATTGTATCTCAGTATTAATTCAATTTTATCAACTGTTTACATTGAGTTAGGAGTTAGGAGTGCTTGTCAACTCATATAATTATGTGAAGATGTCGATTGCTGCGGTGATGGGAGTGGAAGGAAAACTGGCTAAATGCTGGCACAGATTTGCATTATGTTCAACAAATACCTTTGTGTAAAATCTCAGCCCCCTTTATATAAAAACTCAGCTTCCTACGGCTTTCAGGTAGAATGCCGTTTTGGTATGGGATTTATCCTCTTGAGTCACAGTGCAGCAAAGAAATCTATTATCATTAATTTGCTTGTCATATCCATGTTGTGTACATAATGGAAAGCTGGAATGCTAAGTAGCTTTTTTTTTTTTTTTAAATAAAGAGGTATCAGGGATATTTGGCAAGCTTCAAGAACCAATGCCACTATAAAGAACAAATCCCTCCTAAATGCAGATACCAGTTAATATCCTAAACGGTATTAAAAAAGGAAAAGACTTAGCACATCGACACACATTCCCACTCAACCAATTCTTTCAAATGTGGTTTAGCTTAATGACCATTGGCAGGTGATTTTAAGGCTTGTTTAGACTCATAATGAGTTAGAAACAGAAAAGGTTTTTTTTCTTTTAATGTCCCAAGCATATTTCATTATGATGACAATGGTACTTCTTCCTCCATATTAGTTTTGATGTCTAAAGAACAAAATGTGACTGTAGTAAGAGAATGTTCCAAATATTTGCTTACAATTTTCCAGTTATCTTTATACTGAAGAACTTATTTTCAAAGGTTCTCCTGAAAGAAATAAGCAATATGCCAGCAAGGAATTCTGTGATGCTGGACCTATTCAGCTAAGAAAATCTGGTTAAAAGACTCACTAACTCTCCTTAGAGAAATAGGCTGGAATTGCATAGGTCCACCACAGTCTCACCATCTAAATGGATGATTGTTACCAAGCAGGCTGAATTACAGAAGTCACAAGGAGAAAGCCAATATACCTCCAGACAATACAGAAGAAAGGATTAGATACCTGATGATTCTGTAAGCCATGATACTAAAACTTATCTGTAATGTACTGTTCCTTGCTGGTGATGTGGGGCTCTTAATATACAAAAACTTTCAGATTTAACCAGTTTTGGGCTTAAGGAGTTTTCGACAGTTTCTTTTTAAGTATCATGGCTGATTTTAATTTGATCCATAGTAAATGGATGTTTACCTAACAGAGTATAAAACAGGAACCTCTCTCAGGGAGGAAAAGGAAAACTCATTTTGGAATTGACCCTTTCTAGGATCCTTCCTGAGAAATGTAGCTTCATTTTGCCAACCAAACTCGTACGGTGTCTTAAATGATATTTTTCAAGTCTCATGCTCATTGTAGATTTCCCATTCCCCCAGTGAGCATAGGCACATATCAGGCTGAGAACGCATCTTTAACTAACTTGGAGAGTTACTGACTAATAAGAATTTTCATTTTTCTTAAGTGATCTTCAAATTTGTTTTCCAATATCTTAGTCCTGACTATATTCCAAGAATATACCAAGTGAATCTAACGTTTAATAGTGATTAAAACTGATTCCCAGTGAAAGTTGTAGGTTTTAATTTGATCATTTCCAGATGTCACAACTTCCCAGTCACCTTTTCACTTCTGTATCAACTTCCATTCAGTTGACACAGTCAATCTCCAACTCAGAGTTTCCTTTCTATCACCATAGGCTTTTTTTTTTGCTTATATTAAATATTACATAAAAGAAACTAGCTAGCATGTAATACATTATATTTGGCTACTTTCATTCACCATCAGGTTTATCAGATCAGGATCTGCCTTATGATGGTGTGTTATATGTTCCTTCCTGGTATAACAACCATTCCCTTGTATATATACATAGCAATTCATTTAGCATTCACTGAGCGCTGCGGAATCAGGGGTAAAAAATAATTCACTCAGAGGTTTAACTGTTTATATAGAAATTGTCAAATAGTTGCCCAAAGCCATTTGTCACAATGGCTTTTCATCAACAATGGAGATATATTTGGTTGCTTCTTATAATAGCTAACGTTTTAGCATATAGTTCTTTTTAATTCTACTTGTTCTGATCAGGAACAATAGCATATCACTATAGATTTAGTTTTCCTTTACCCTGATGAAAAGCCTTAAATAACAGATAGTTGAAAATAGACTCACCAGTCTTTTGGTATCAGTGTCATTAGGAAACTTGTTAGAAATGAAAGCTTTATACTTCATCTAGTCTCAATAAATCAGAAATTCTGAGGTAAGAACGACAATTTGTGTTTCAAATGATTGGCATTCAGGAATAAAAAAAAATCATCTGCTTAGGTTGATTATTTGTTTTCCCAAACTGTGTTAGTAATAATAGAAAAATATATATAAGACACCAATTATAATATGTAGTTAGCAAATGTTATTTTAGACATCAGAAACTAGTGCTCCTGTGCAGACTTAGATTTTTCAAAGCCTACTTTAATTAAGGTACTTAAATGCTTCATATGCCCTTCTAGCTTATGGACCAGAAGTAGCATAGGAAGACGGTTAATAGAACACGGGGTCTCAAGACAAACGAATCATCCAGCCTTTGTCTGCTAACCTAGGCTTCTGAGACTTTCTGATGAATAAACTTACACTTTTTTATTTCTTTCTGAACATTAGTTGGCTGGTTCAACTCAGCTGTTCCGGCTCAAAACCTCTCTCTAAGCTGATCGGTTTAAACTGGCTTGACTCAGATTCTTACTGAATTGCTCTGCTTGACCTCAATTTAACTCAGTCAATTTTGTTTTTTTGTTTTTTGGTAAAGTAAATTTATTTTGTTGCCATTGGATTTCTTATTAAGTTTTATGATTGTGTAGGAAACATAGAGACATATGACAGTGCAAACTCAATTTCAGGGGTAATTTATGCTATACATACTCTTTTTTTTATTGGATTATTTCTTTATTTACATTTCAAATCGTATCCCCTTTCCTGATTTCCCTCCCTCTCAGAAACACCTCATCACATCCTTCCTTCCCCTGCTTCTAGGAGAGTGTTCCTCCACCCACAAACCCACTCCAACCTCCCTGCCCTTGATTCCACTACACTGGAGCATCTATCGAGCCTTCATAGGACCAAGGACCTCTCCTTCCACTGGTGAATGACAAGGTCATCTTCTGCTACATATGCAACTGGAGCCACGTGCACTTCTTTGTTGATGGTTTAGTCCCTGGGAGTTCTGGGAGAGTCTGTTTAGTTGATATTGTTGTTCTTCCCATGGGGTTGCAAACCCCTTCAGCTCCTTCAGTCCCTTCTCCAACTCCGCTATTAGGGACCCTGTGCTCAGTCTAATGGTTGGCTGCTAATATCTGCCTCTGTATTTGTAGGGCTCTGGCAGAGCCTCTTAGGGGACAGCCATATCAGGCTCCTGTCAGCATGCACTTCTTGGCATCAACAATAATGTCTGGGTTTAGTAACTGTATATGGGATGAATCCCCAGGTGGGACAGTCTCTGGGTGGCATTCCCTTTAGTCTCTGCTCTACACTTTATCTACATATTTGTTCCTGTGAGTATTTTGTTCTCCTTCTAAGAAGGACCTAAGCACCCACACTTTGGTCTTCCTTCTTGAGCTTCGAGTGGTTATTTGGAGCTTTTGGGTTAATATCCATTTATCAGTGAGTGCATACCATGTGTTTTCTTTTGTGACTGGGTTACCTCACTCAGGATGATATTTTCTAGTTCTATCCATTTGCCTAAGAATTTCATGAATTCATTGGTTTTAATAGCTGAGTAGTACTCCATTGTGTAAATGTACTACATTTTCTGAATCCATTCCTTTATTGAAAGACATCTGGGTTCTTTCCATCTCCTGGCTATTATAAATAAGGCTGATATGAATATAGTGGAGGATGTGTCCTTATTACATGTTGGAGCATCTTCTGAGTATATGCTCAGGAGTGGTATTACTGGGTCCTCAGGTAACACTATGTCCAATTTTCTGAGGAACCACCAAATTGATTTCCAGAGAGGTTATAGCAGATTGCATTCCTATCAGCAGTGGAGGAGTGTTCATCTTCCTCCACATCCTCTCCAGCATCTGCAGTCACCTGACTTTTTGCTTTTAGCAATTCTGACTGGTGAGAGGTGGAATCTCAGGGTTGTTTTGATTTATATTTCCCTCAAGATTAAGGAGGTTGAACATTTCTTTAGGTACTTCTCATCCAATCGATATTCCTCAGTTGAAAATTCTTTGTTTAGCTCTGTACCCCATTTTTAATAGGGTTATTTGGTTCTCTGGAGTCTAACTTCTTGAGTTCTTTGTACATTTTAGATATTAGCCCTCTATTGGATGAAGGGCTGGTAAAGATCTTTTCCCAATCTGTTGGTTGCATTTATGTCTTATTGACAGTGCCCTTTGCCTTACAGAAGCTTTGCAATTTTTATGAGGTCCTACTTAATGATTCTTGGTCTGTTCAGGAATTTTTCCCCTGTGCCCCGTGTGCTCGAGGCTCTGTCCCACTTTCTCCTCTATAAGTTTCAGTGTATCTGGTTTTATGTGGAAGTCCTTGATTGTACAAGGTGATAAGAATGGGTTGATTTGCATTCTTCTAATACATGCTGACCACCAGTTGAGCCATTTGTTAAAAATGTTGTCTTTTTTCCACTGAATGGTCTTAGCTCTTTTGTCAAAGATCAAATGACCATATATGCATGAGTTTATTTCTGGGTCTTTAATTCTATTCCATTGATCTTCCTGCCTGTCTCTGTACCAATACCATGCAGTTTTTATCACTATTGCACTGTAATAAAGATTAAGGTGAGGGATGGTGATTCCCTCAGAAGTTCTTTTATTGTTGAGAATATTTTTTGCTATCCTAGGATTTTATTATTCCAGATGAATTTGCAAATTGCTCTTTCTATCTGTATGAAGAATTGAGTTGGAATTTTGATGGGGATTGCATTGAATCTGTAGATTGCTTTTGGCAAGATGTCCATTTTTACTATATTAATTCTGCCAATCCATGAGCATGGGAGATCTTTCTATCTTCTGAGATCTTCTTTGATTTCTTTCCTTACAGACTTGAAGTTCTTGTCATATAGATCTGTCACTTGCTTGGTTAGAGTCACACTAAGGTGTTTAATTTTATTTGTGGCTATTGTGATGGGTGCCATTTCCCTAAATTCTTTCTCAGCCTGTTTATTCTCTGAATAGAGGAAGGCTACTGTTTTGCTTGACTTAATTTTACATCCAGTCACTGTGCTGAAGTTATTTATCAGTTTTAGGAGTTCTCTGGTTGAATGTTTGTGGTCACTTAAGCATACAGTCATAGCATCTCCAAATAGTGATGTTTTGACTTCTTCCTTTCCAATTTGTATCCCTTTGACCTTTTTTTGTTGTCTAATTGCCCCAGCTAGAACTTCAAGTATTATGATGAAAAGATGGGGAGAGAGTGGGCAGCCTTGTCTAGTCCCTGGTTTTAGTGGGATTGCTTCAAGTTTCACTCCATTCAGTTTAATATTGGCTACTGGTTTGTCATATATTGCTTTTTACTATATTTAGGTATGGACCTTGAATTCCTGATCTTTCTAAGACTTTTAACATGAAGGAATGCTAAATATGTTCAAATGCTTTTCAGCATCTAATGAAATGATCATGTGGTGTTTTTTTCCTTTGAGTTTGTTTATGTAACTATGTTGATGGATTTCTGTATATTCAACTATCCCTACATCACCTGGGATGAAGGCTACTTGATCATGGTAAACGATTGTTTTGATATGTTCTTGGATTCAGTTGGCAAGAATTTTATTGAGTATTTTTCCATCAATGTTCATAAGGGAGATTGTTCTGAAGTTCTCTTTCTTAATTCATCTTTGTGTGGTTTAGGTATAAGCATAATGGTGGCTTCATAAAATGAATTGGGTAGTGTACCCTCTGTTTCTATTTTGTGAAATAGCTTGAAGAATATTGGTATTAGGTTTTCTTTAAAGTTCTGATAAAATTCTCTACTGAACCTATCTGATCCTGGTTTTTTTTTTGTTTTTGTTTTTTTTTTTGTTTTGTTTTGTTTTGTTTTTGATTTTGGTTGGGAAACTATTAATGACTGCTTCTATTTCTTTAGGGTTTATAGGACTGTTTAGATGGTTTATCTGGTCCTCTTTTAACTTTGGCACCTTGTATGTGTCTAGAAAATTGTTCATTTCATCCAGATTTTCCAATTTAGTTTAGTATAAACTTTTGTAGTAGGATCTGATGATTTTTTGAATTTCCATGTTTTCCGTTGTTATATCTACCTTTTTATTTCTGAGTTTATTATTGGATACTGTCTCTGTGTCTTCTGATTAGTCTGGCTGAGAGTTTATCTATCTTGTTGATTTTCTCAAAGAACCAGCTCCTGGTTTTGTTGATTCTTTCTATAGTTCTTTTTGTTTCTATATGGTTGATTTCAGCCTTGAGTTTGATTATTTTATGCCATCTACTCCTCTGGTGTATTTGCTTCTTTTTGTTCTAGAGCTTTCAGGTGTGTTGTTAATCTGCTAGTGTAAGCTCTCTCCAGTTTCTTTTGTGAGGCTCTTAGAGCTATGAGCTTTCCTGTTAACACTCTTTTCATTGTGTCCCATAAATTTTTGTGTCTTCATTTTCATTACATTCTACCAAGTCTTTAATTTCTTTCTTGACAAGGTTATCATTGAGTAGAGCATTGTTCAGTTTCCATGTGTATGTGTATTTTCTTTTGTTTTTGTTGGAATTTAAGACAAGCCTTAGTCTGTGGTGATCTGATAGGTGCATGGAATTATCTCAATCTTCTTGTATCTGTCAAAGCTTGTTTGGTGGCCAATTACATGGACAATTTTGGAGGAGGTACCAGAAGGTTCTGAGAAGAAAGGATATTCTTTTGCTTTAGGATGAAATGTTCTATAAATATCTGTTAGATCCATTTAGTCCATAACTTCTGTCAGTTTCATTGTGTCTCTCCGTAGTTTCTGTTTCCATGATTTGTCTGTTTTCATGCTGAGAGTGGGGTGTGAAAATCTCTCACTATTATTGTGTGGTGTAAGATATGTGCTTTGAGCTTTAATAAAGTTTCTTTTATGAATGTGGACGCTCTTACATTTGGAGCATAGGTGTTCAGAATTGAGAATTCATCTTGGTAGATTTTTCCTTTGACCAGTATGAAATATCTTTTCTTATCTTTTTTGATAACTTTTGGTTGAAAGTCAATTTTATTTGATATTAGAATGGCTACTCCAGCTTGTTTCCTACTCTGAGGTAGCATCTGTCTTTGTCACTGAGACCCATTTCATGTATACAGCAAAATTCTGGGTCCTGTTTACATATCCAGTCTGTTAGTCTATGTTTTCTTATCAGAATATTGAGTCTGTTGTTGTTAAGAGATATTAAGCAAAAGTGATTATTACTTCCTCTTATTTTTGGAGTTAGAGGTGGCATTAAGTTTGTGTGCCTATCTTCTTTTTGATTTATTGAAAGATACTTTTTTGCTTTTTCTAGGGTGTAGTTTCCCTCCTTGTGTTGGTGTTTTCCATCTATTTTCCTTTGTAGGGCTGGATTTGTAGAAAGATATTTTGTAAATTAGGTTTTGTCATAGAACATCTTGTCTTGGAATACCAAAGGTAATTGAAAGTTTTGCTGGGTATAGTAGCCTGGGCTGGCATTTGTGTTCTCTTAGGATCTGTGTGACATATGCCCAGGATCTTCTGGCTTTCATAGTTTCTGGTGAGAAGTCTGGTGTAATTCTTATAGGTCTGCCTTCATATGTTACTTGACATTTTCCCCTTATTGCTTTTAATAGTCTTTCTTTATTTAATGTAGTTGGTGTTTTGATTATTATATGATGAGAGGAATTTATTTTCTGGTCAAGTCTATTTAGAATTCTGCAGGCTTCTTGTATGTTCATGAGCATCTCTTTCTTTAGGTTAGGGAAACTTTCTTCTATAATTTTGTTGAAGATATTTACTGACCTTTAAATTAGGAATCTTCATTATCTTCTATGCCTATTATCCTTAGGTTTGGTCTTCTCATTGTATCCTGGATTTCCTGGATATTTTGGTTTAAGAGCCTTTCACATAATTTCAGGGTTGTCTCCCTTTGTGATTTCTTCATTGTTTCTATTTCCAGTTTTAGATCTTAAATGGTTTTGTTCATTTCCTTTGCCTGTTTGATTGTGGTTTCCTGTAATTCTTTAAGGGATTTTTGTGTTTCCTCTTTAAGGGCTTCTACCTGTTTACCTGTGTTCTCCTCTATTTCATCAAGAGAGTTATTTATGTCCTTCTTAAAGTCCTCCATCATTGCCATCAGAAGTGACTTTAGATTTGAATCTTGCTTTTTTGGTGTAATGGTTTATCCAGGACTTACTATGAAAGAATTGGGTTCTGATCATCCCAAGTAATCTTGGTTTCTGTTCCCTGCCCTTGCTATATCTGACTGGAGACTGTCCTTTCTGTAATTCAGGTTGAGTAAGAACTCCTCCAAGTCCAGAGATTCTGGGTGTATCAGAGTTCCTGTGTGTCAAACTGCCTCTGAGACCCTGAGATCCTGGTGTGACAAAACTCCTGGAATCCTAGGATCCTGAGTTCCTGGTAGTGTTAGAGAGCCTGTGAGTTTACCCTGCTCTGGGGGCTGTGGGAATGGCAGTTCCAGTTTGTGCTCAATGTAGACAGGAGGAGACTGGAAGGAACCCAAACTGCTAGTCAGGCTTTGTCCCTGAATCCTGCTGGTTCAGGTTACTCCAGGTGGTATTGGAACAGATGTTGTGTTCTATTCACCACTGATCCTAAGGTCCCAGTTGTGCTATAGCACCTGGGAGTGGAATATCATCTGGGGGTGGGGGGGTTGTGGGACTGGCCACTGAGTTCCAGCTCAAGATAGACTGGAGCTGACCAGAAGACTGTCAGTTTGTTTTAATATTCTGTTTCCTTCTCAATCTCTTGTTCTGTCTTGACCTGCATCTAGCTTGTTCTCTCTGTAACCTGTTTGTCTGTATAAAACTGTCCTACTTAAAAAATCTCTCTCTCTCTCTCTCTCTCTCTCTCTCTCTCTCTCTCTCTCTCTTCTCTCTCTGTGTGTGTATGTGTGTGTGTGTGTGTGTATGTGTGTATGTGTGTGTGTGTATGTGTGTGTGTGTATGTGTGTATGTGTGTGTTGTATGTGTGTGTGTGTGTATGCGTGTATGTGTGTGTGTGTGTATGTGTGTATGTGTGTATGTGTCTGTATGTGTTACTTTTAAGTTGCCTCTCTTCCTGTACTGTTCTCTTGTGAGTTGGTCATATACTCTGATTCATTCAATCATATTCTTTCTCTGGTTCTTCACTTTGTCTCCCCTTCAAATAGACATCACTTTCAAGCATAGCTGCTTCCTTATATAAATTAAACTTATATTTTATTATTTGGAATTAAAAAAGAAAAAGGGGTGGCTTGAGTTCTTTCCGGTCTCTCTGGGCTGGTGTCCTGAGTGGACCTTGGTTGTAAGCTCTGCAGCCAGTCCCACAACACCCAGAGGAAGCTCCACTCCTAGGTGCTCCGACACTCTCAGGATCAGAGATGAGGAGGACCCAACATCTGTCCCTACATCGGGAGTAACTGGGACCTGTGGGACCAGGCACACAGGAACTCTGCAAGCAGAGTGGCTCGGGTTCCTTCAGGTCTCTCTGGGCTGGTGTCCTGAGCAGACCTTGGGCACAAGATCTGCAGCTAGTCCCACAACACCCAGAGGAAGCTGCTGCACTCCCAGGTGATCTAACAAGCCCAGGGTCACAGGATCCCAGAATCACAGGGTCACAGAGACAGCCTGACTCTGAGGAATTCTGATACAACCAGGATCACAGGAAGGACTGACTCTAGTCAGATTTAGCAAGGGCAGGTAGCACTAGAGATAACCAGATGGCAGGGGGCAAGCGTAAGAAAATAAACAAAACAAGCCAAGGTTACTTGGCATCATCAGAACCCAATTCTCCTATAATAGCAAGTCCTGGACACACCATCACACTGGAAATGCAAGATGCAGATCTAAAATCACTTATCATGATGATGATACAGGACCTTAAGAAAGACATAAATAGCACCCTCAAAGAATTACAGGAGAACACAGGTAAAGAGCTAGAAGCTCTTAAAGAGGAAACACAAAGATCCCTTAAAGAACTACAGGAAAACACAATCAAACAGGTGAAGGAAATGAGCAAAACCATCCAGAATCTTAAAATGGAAATAGAAACAATAAAGAAATCAGAAAGACAACCTTGGAGATACAAAACCTAGGAAAGAAATCAGGAATCATGGATGCAAGCATCACCAACAGAATACAAGAGATAGAAGAGAGAATCTCAGGGGCCGAAGGCACCATAGAAAACATTGACACAACAGTCAAAGAAAATACAAAAAGCAAAAAGCTCCTAACACAAAACATTCAGGAAATCCAGGATGCAATGAGAAGACCAAACATAAGGATAATAGGTATAGAAGAGAGTGAAGACTCCCAATGTAATGGGCCAGTAAATATCTTTAACAAAATTGTAGAAGAAAACATCCCTAACCTAAAGAAAGAGATGCCCATGAATGTACAAGAATCCTACAGAACTCCAAATAGGCTGGACCAGAAAAGAAATTCCACCCGTCACATAATAATAAAAACACCAAATGCACTAAACAAAGAAAGAATTTTAAAAGCAGTAAGGG
>JADRCD010204828.1:24957-46727 GCA_019843815.1 Montemys delectorum | reverse complement strand
AAAAAAAAAAAAAAAAAAGAAGAAGAAGGATTAGAAAAACTGTCCAGGCAGCGAAAGCCATGGATGTTACAAAGACGAGAGTAAAAAGGAGCAGTTCCCATTGGCTGCCAACCCAGTGACATCAGCAGCAGGTATCAGATTTCAATGGGAATGACATCAATAGAAAGACTTTTGCTAAAAAAAAAAAAAAAAGAAAGAAAGAAAGAAAGAAAGAAAGAAAGCTTCCCCCATCATCCTGCATCCTGCTCCCTCTTGAAATTAATAAACTTTTTCTAAAATAATGTTTTGGTTTACAAAGAAAATTGAGCAATTTAGCTCCTGCATGTCTCTTGTCTTCATCTCTAAGCTCCTGTTGTTATTGTCTTACATTAGTATAAACCACCAGTGCCAACAGATGAGCTAATATTAAACCACTATGGCTAGCTACAGCCTTCAGTTTTCCTATAGGGTTCTCTCGGCTATACATTCTGTGGATGTTGAAAAACACCACACGGTCATTTCACTGCTTTCTTTCTTTCTGTTGTTGTTGTTGTGTTTGTTTGTTTGTTTGTTTGTTTCGTCTACTTGACACAAGCTAAGGCCATCTGGGAAGAGGACTTTCAATTGATAAAATGCCCTCATAAGACTGGCTTGTAGGCAAGTCTGTGGGCAGCTTTTGATTGATAGATTGGTTCATGTGGAAGAGGACTGCCTACTATGGACAGTGTCATCCCTCAGTAGGTGGACTTGGGATAGATATATAAGAAAGAACAGAGCAAGCTGGAAGGAGCAAGCCAGTAAGTCGCGCTCCTCCACGGCGTCTGCCTCAGTTCCTACCTCCAGACCACTTTCTTGAGCTCCTGTTCTGACTTTCCTTCAAGACGGACTGTGAGCTCTAAGATGAAATAAGCCCTTTCCTCTCTCTCCATCTTGCTTTCAGTCATGATGTCTATCATAGCAGCAGAAACCTAACTAGGACTCCCCCTCAACCTGAAACCACCAAACCGACCTGTTTCTCTAACAGCCGTCAAAAATTAGATTCAAAAGACTCACATATGACACCAATGAGACTCTTTAAAGCCATATAGGGTGGAGAGCTACAGGAAAGAGATGAGACAAGCTGGGTGGTTTTATGGACATGGTGATTCAATTTACTTAGGTATTACATGTTTGACAGTTTCTATAATAAAATAATTTTCCAAAGTTGTCAGGAATGCACCGTTACAAAGTAGTCATAGTTAGCAATTTAAAGGCAACCTTACAAGAAAGAGACTCTTGGAGGAACGTATTATTTATTATTATATGTTTTACAGTTTGATTCAGGATTATATGAAATCAGGATTTTATATAAACTACTCTAGTATCTGTTTCACAATTTGTCTTTTTAGGTCCGTAACAAGATTCACATCATTATTTCAAATCACTAGTTTATATTAGTGTACCACAATTTTAAAATAACAAACTATGTCTCAACTTTGGTGCAGTTTAGTCATTTCCTGTTTTCTCTGACTGTGGATAATATTACCAGAAAACTGCTGTACAAAGTCAGGAGCCAGGGACAGCCTGGACTTAAAGCTGACAACATGTGACTCCACATTCTGGCCTCTCACTTCTAGCTATGAGACACAGCAAGTCACAAGATGGTGTCCTCAGGTAAAAAAGGAATGAAAGCATGCCTACTTCACAGTGAGGGGGACATCAATGAATGAACACACACTTTAGCCCTTCCAACAACGGCAAGAAGCAAGGGCTCCGCACGTATGAAGCATTGCTGCAGTTGGTCCCTATGTCTGCCTGTTCCTCAGGTTTCAATTCACGGTTGGTTAGGCTATCCATCAAAACCAGTTAGACCTATGATGGTTGTGTCCCTATTGAACACATCCAGGATCTTTCTTGTCATTATTCCCTACACAATACAGTGTAACAACTATTTATAGAGCATGGACTATGCTCGGGTATAAATAATCTAGATGTGAAGAGGCACGAGGGGGGTTATGCTCACATACAAATGCTATAGCATTTTAGACAGGGGCTTGGGCATCTGTAGTGTGGTACCCTGGTGGGCCCTACACATAAACCCCCACAGACACGAGGGCCAAGGACACGGTGTTTTGCACAACTGAGAACTCCTTGGAAGGGCTCAAGGTGAGAGCTTCTGATATCAGTGTCTTCTCTGCTAGCCTTTGCCAAAGTAACTTTCTTGATGGTAAAGAAGGGACGTCTTAGTTTTTATCTGCTTCCCACAGCTTGCTGTTCTGTTATAAAATTATCAAAGGCTTTGTTTTGCTTTCAGACCTCTTTAACACGCTCTAAACCAAGTAACTACCATGGAATTACAAAACCTTGTGGGCATACAATAGTCCCGGAGTTGCGCAACAATGTTTGCAGAACAAGGCACAAGGCTCTTTCCTATTCTCTAATCTTTTGGGGCCAGAGTTGCTTTCATCCCTAATTGTATAAACTCTAGGAACAAGCAAACAGGGAGCTAGGTAGGTGTTTGAGGGCTTGAACGGTCATTGAGGATGGACCCTCGATCTTAAAATCGGCAGTTCAGAAAGCCAGGAACTGAAACTGCTGGACTCTGTTTACTGGTCAAAGGGATAAGATCTGAGTCATGGTATGTGGCCCTGGGTGGAGACACGCCCTTCTGAGTGCCTTCTAAAGTCAACAGAGACCTGGAGGTTTCTGGTAAAGAACACACCAGGGTCTTCTCTCATAAGAGTCAATTCAAATGGGTTTGTGAATCACCTGGACTGAAAATGACCCCCCTTCCCGGGAAGAAGCAGTTTGTTCTAGAGGCTTAGAAACAATATAAAAAGCCTACCTAAAATATAAACTGGCACACCAGTCTTCTTGGCCACTCTCCACTCTGTTAAAAATGCCACATGGTGGCTCACAACCATCTGTAATGAGATCTGACGCCCTCTTCTGGTGTGTCTGAAGACAGCTATGGTGTACTTACATACATAAAATAAATAAATAAATCTTTTAAAAAAAAAAATGCCCACATCACCATCAGGTAAATGTTACCTATCTTCTACAACATGCTATGTGCGTCTCGCCTGAATTCTTCCAATCAAGATAACAAAGACCAGAGAGCCACAGAGAGATCCTGGTGACACAAACCAACCAGAGCTCTTCTCATTTGTTCTTAAACTAATACGAGATAACCTAAAACAAAGAAACCGCAGTCCAGTGCCCTCAACATCTCCAAGGAATGTTTGAGAAGAGGCTTAAAAGCAGCCGTGGAAGGAGTTGATTGGGGCTCCAATATAAGAGAGTCCATGTGGCAGGAAGGGTATGTCAGCAGGTGGCTGGAGCTAGACCAGAGGCCGCATCCCCAGCCACAAACACAAAGCAGACAGCGCAAAAACTAAGTGGGGTGAAGCTATAAATTCTTAAAGCCTGCCTCCAGTAACATACTTCCTCAACTAAGGCTCCACTTCCTAAAGGTCCCAGAACCCCTGCAAACAGGAGTACCAACTGGGGGCCAAGTATCACTTCTCCTTCAGATCACCACACTGACCCACTCTAAAATTACATTCCAGGGCTGACGAGATGGCTCAGAGGGTAAGGAGCACCAACTGCTCTTCTGAAGGTCGTGAGTTCAAATCCCAGCAACCACATGGTGGCTCACAACCACCCATAATGAGATCTGATGCCCTCTTCTTCTGGTGCATCTGAAGACAGTTACAGTGTATTTATTTATAATAATAATAATAAATCTTTGGGCCAGAGTGAGCAGAGACTGAGCCAGCGGGATCTACTGGAATGAGCAGATCCAACTGGAGCAAGCAGGGTTGACCAGAGCAAGCAGAGGTCCTAAAGTCAATTCCCAACAACCAGATGAAGGCTCACAACTCTCTGACTACTCACATACATATATATATATATATATATATATAAAATAAATAAATATAAAAATAAATAAATAAATAAATAAATAGACTTATATTTCAGAGCCTAAATGAAGATCATCATGGCTTTCTCGGAGTGGCGGTTTTGAGGAAAGCTCCTCAGGCTGTCAGAGCCAGCAGCACTGAGCTGTGGTTCCCACTGGTACCTCCACTGAGCTCAGTTATCTCTATCCTAGATTCATTGATCGTCCCAACCGACTGAACATCGCCTCACAGTCCCTTCTCCTATGGAGGAGTGTCTTTGTAAATGTTAACATGCCTGGAACATAAGACACTGTCTCTGCCCTTAGTGGATCCCACACATCAGCTCCCATTGCAGGGACTTAACTACTGTGGTCCCCGGTAAATTTGCAGCTCCAGATTAACCATTTCCTTGGGAAGATATTTTTCATCAACTTAAAGTCTCTACTTGTTATCCTGTCTTCTAGTCCTCACCTTACTCTCAGTGTCTGTTGTCCACCGTGATGTCTAGCATGATATCAAACTCATAAAAGTACACACTAGGTGTTTTTTTTTTGAATAATCAAAACAAGAGATTCTAGGCTTGTCCAAGTTGTTGGTATTATTCACACATAAGTCACCACAGGAAAAAATAATTACATTTCTTTTGATCTAGTGATCCCATAAAAATGTTACTGTCTGGAACATCATGAGATATGGATGTAGGCTGAGCTATATTATTTACCAGGGTCAGCTTCATGAACACACTGGAAAAGATGTCTGCTGCTCGAGAACTTGCACACTGGGGCAGACATTTAGAGGATCATGGGAAGACAGAGCACATCCACACGTCAAAATGGCAGAGAGACTATTAATTAGCACATGCTCGAGGTTCACACAAAGGAGATTGGAACAAGACGGTTCCCTGGAGGAAGGAGAGTTGAATGGCCCTGGAAGGAATGATGTTTGCAAAAGGAGAAGGAAGGCACCCAGTGTGGTCCAGGCTCAGCAGCCAGACGAGGAAGAGATGGGGGGCAGGCCTGAAGTGCCGAGACCTCATCCACACTATTCACTTCCATCCTCCCTCTTCCAGAGTGGAGCCCTGCACAGTGCTCCGGAAGGTATCAACACCATTTGTTCTGGGTTTTCAACACTGCCAACAGCTGAGCAGCAACAGAGCAGTCTTTGTGTTGTCTTACATCATTTTAAAAAGAAAATCAAGTGTGCGATTATTTCCTTAGCCAAGAAAGAAAAGATAAACAGCCCCTGGATAAAACCATGAAGGACAGAGTGAGCCACACACAACAGGACAAAGCAGGTCTGAAGTTGGGCCTCAGAGGAAGGCCCCTGAAAGCACAGACACCAAGGGATGTAGCACCACAGAGCAGACAGCCTGGACCAGTCAGGACAGGGCCATGGCGGGGACCCTTGGCAGAGAGCAACTGTAGTCTTTAACTGACATTATGCTTGGCTGAAGAGTTTGCAGTTCCAAGGTATACTGGCTTCCTCTCGGAAAACACGGTTGTCTCATTTCTGGTGTATGAACATCGTGGGAAGACAACAGGAAGGCGTCTGTGCCTTCATCCAAGTCAGTGTGAATTCATTTGTGTGAGCACAATCTTTTTAAAAGGGCTGTGACTACCCTCACTGCTCTTTCCTGCTCTTTCCTCCTGGGCATGTTTGTCTCCGCCACACTGCCTTGAGAGCATAGGTGTCAGCAGTCTCCAGCTCTATTTTAAGCGTGGGTAGGAGCGCATGTAACATAAGTAGGGACGGCGCAAAGGGAATTCAGGAGGTCTGCTGCAGTACGTTTGGGTGTAGTTGGAATTGTACTGTGGCTATAAAACCCCATTTTGAAGCAATTCACCTGAAAGAGGGAGGTGCCAGAGCTTGTAGACATAAAGGAGAGAGACTGAGATAGAGTGAGATGGGTAGAGATGATAGACAGCCAGACAGATGGATCAACAAAAATAGCTATACTAGGATAGAGATGGACAGAGACAGAGAGCTAGACATAATGGGAAAGAGATGGAAAATAGTCGATGGTTAGTGACAGCTGAAAGTATAGACAGACGGATAATGATGGACAGATAACGGGTGGCAGTAGAGTAGGCCTATGGGTGGGAGAGGAGGGACAGACAAATGTACATAGAGAGATGACTAGAGGCTCCACTACAAATCTGCCAACTGTCTTCACTAACTGTTTATAACTAAAGAATAAGACACAGAAACAAACATTTGTTTACTTGACATGAAGAAGAGCAGACATGGGCTTATGCTGGAATCACTGGGAGCCATTACCCCATGCTTGAGCTAAGGACTTGAGGTGAAGAAGAGCAGACATGGGCTGATGCTGGAATCACTGGAAGCCATTACCCCATGCTTGAACAAAGGACTTGAGGTGAAGAAGAGCAGACATGGGCTGATGCTGGAATCACTGGAAGCCATTACCCCATGCTTGAGCAAAGGACTTGAGGTGAAGAAGAGCAGACATGGGCTGATGCTGGAATCACTGGAAGCCATTACCCCATGCTTGAGCAAAGGACTTGCTTGTCTAAGTGAAGCAGACCGCCAGAATGTGAGGATCTACTTATTCAAAAATCTTCATCCCCGTGACGCACAAAGGCCTCTGGCACGCACAGGGACTTAGGACGGTTGAGTTATACAAAGAAATCTTTCTGAGGTGTCAGTACTCAATATCTAGGCTTCTTGTCTTCTCTGAGGTCTATATTTGACTTTTTAAAAAATTTTAATAATGACTTTCATCAAGTTCAGAGGGTCACTTCATGTAGAAACAGTGAGGTGAATTTAATGCACATTAAAAAAAACAAACGGGACTGGCAAGATGGCTCAGTGGGTAAGAGCACTGACTGCTCTTCCGAAGGTCCTGAGTTCGGATCCCAGCAACCACATGGTGGCTCACAACCACCCATAATGAGATAGGACGCCCTCTTCTGGTGTGTCTGAAGACCGCTACAGTGAATTATGCTTGAGTGAGCAGGGCTGGTCCTGAGTTCAATTCCCAGCAGCCACACACATGATGGCTCATGGCCATCTGTACAGCTACAGTGTACTCATACACATAAAATAAAAAAAATTAAAAAAAACAAGGGCCAGGCTGGGGTGGTACACGCCTAATTTAATCCCAGCACTTGGGAGGCAGAGGCCAGGCCGAGTTCAAGGCCAGCCTGGTCTACAGACTGAGTTCCAGGATAGCCAGAGCTATGACAGAGAAACCCTGTCTCAAAAAAACAAAAACAAAAACAAACAAACAAACAAAACAAAACAAAACAAAAATAGGGTTTCCTATCTGACCTCTGTCTTGCCTTGGCTTAAGGAGCTCACACAGAGGAGCAAGTTCTACAAAACAGGACATGCTGCAAGTCAGAGGTACCAGGGTAACGGTATCGGCTCAAGAAGCGTCTGCAGCGGGTCCTGCTGTTGTAATCTCCGAGATTAGGAGACCGAGGGAAGAGCATTGATTGCTACAAGTTCAAGGCCAACCTGAGCTACAGGGCAAAAATAAATATATACATATATATATATTATATAACAACAAAACACTTTCAAAAAGAAAATGTTTAACAAAAGTGCACCAACCAGAAAAGCTGATGCCACAGGATAAGAATCGGCTTACTCTAGGTAATAAACGGCTCAGTGTGTTAAGTTCAGTTCAGACTTCTCATAGTCTCCCGGAGCGAAACAGCATAGAGAGCGTGTGTTCCCCACACCACATCACAGTTGAGCTGGCTACGACTAACCAACTATTCAGCCCAGTGAGCTTGCAGTTTCTCTATTGCACGTGTAAATATCAGCGGGGATGGGGTGGGGGGAGATGCTCATGAACGTGGACAGAAGAGCAGAGACAGCCAGGGCTGTCAGGAGAGGCCGAGCATCCTTTTGCACACTTGCGCACAGCTGAAGTAATTCAGGTCAGAGTTCTCCAGTGCCCGTGAATTCTCCTTCAGGCAACGCAAACAAGGTTTTCTGCTGTCCTCAGAACCCAAAGTAATGGATGGGAACCAGGAAAAAAGTAAAATAGCTGGAACCTGAGAGCTATCAGCTTTAAATGCAACTGAAAGTGACCCCAGTGAGTGGGCTGCATGCCTTTTGGATTTTTCTGAGGACAGCAGATAACTGACAAGTGTTCTGATCTTCCCACAGCAGGTCCCCAGGAAGCCCTCAACTGATTGTGGAGGCTTCTCCCAGTCTCTGATAACACACTGACGAACTAAGGCTTGGCTCAGCTCCATGGTCAGCAGGCATTTTTTTGGTGGAAGCCAGAAAACAAGTTATGGCCAGAGCTTATGAAGGTGACATCTGATGTGCTTGGAACTGAACAGCTGCAGACAGATGTGTCAGCATAGCCACCCGAGGTAAACAGCTGAGGTGAGTCACCCATGAGAAAACACCGTAACGAAGGAAAGGGACAACCTGACCCAGAGCTGTCACTTATGAACAGGAATAACAGAAGGTTCAAGAATGAACCCTCTTCAGGTCACATGAGAGGGAAACATTTTTTTGTGAATGATTACGTGGCAAAATAAATCACTCAAAGATCCCTTTACTGTGTTTGTTTAGATTCACTTGATTTAATGGCTGAACTTCGACCACACCACCGCCTACTTCATCTGCACCTTCAAAATCACGGAATGCAGCGCCTCAGAGCACATGATTCCAAGCATACGCTCTGTTCTTGCAACGATTGTGACATAATTGCCCACAAAACAGGAGGAACAGAGTAAGGCACAGGGTTAGGGCCAGCTAGGAAGTCTGAGGCAAAATAGCCGCTCTCTGAAATGAGCCGCTCTCTGAAATGGCCGCATAAACAAGATGGGCACAGCAGGGAGAACTCCCCCCACCCTCAATAAGTCATTTGTTGGTTGTCTGATGCAGAGAAGTCAGCCTTGAAACCAAGTACATACAAAAAAAAAAAAAAAAAGAAAACTGAACTCAGCAGGCTGAATTTACAGAGCATACACATACTTATGAATATGCATTGAGCAAGAATGATGAGAGAAAAAGAGATTATCATCTTGGAAATGAGGAGAAACATGAGAGGGGGTGGAAGGAGAGAATCTGGGTGAAGCTTGAGGGAGGAAAGGAAGCCAGGAAGTGATAGAATGTAATGTCAATTAAAAAATATTTTGTGGCTCAAGCTGGGCGGTGGTGGCGGACGCCTTTAATCCCAGCACTTGGGAGGCAGAGGCAGGTGGATTTCTGAGTTTGAGGCCAGCTTGGTCTAAAGAGTGAATACCAGGACAGCCAGGGCTACACAGAGAAACCCTGTCTCGAAAATCCAAAACAAACAAAAAAAAATTAAGAAGAAAATTAAAGCCAGCTATCATACTCCAAAAAAAGGAAAAGAGAGAGATAGAGAAAAAGAAAGAGAGAGAGAGAGAGAGAGAGAGAGAGAGAGAGAGAGAGAGAGAGAGAGGAAGGAAGGAAGGAAGAAAGAGAAAGAAAGAGAGACAGAGACAGGAATGGAGGAAGTGTAAACCCACTCATAGCTGCAGGACTCACAGCAAGACTTCAGTCAGACTCTGTAGGGTTCACTGACAGCATCAGGTAAATTCACACAGATGAAAGGTTGGTTTTTGACTCTCCCAGAACATCATCATGCAAGATAAGTTAGGCTGTAAACGCAAGCATGGCACTTACTGATTCCTTGAAAGAGCTCCTCAATATTAATGGCATTCTTCGCACTTGTCTCCACCACGATGGCACCTATGGATTCAGCGTATTCCTTAGCATCTTTCAGCGGTACCTCCCTGGAAAAGAGGTCAAACAAGGAAAGAGCGCTTGTTGGTGAAACATGAAAACTCAGGAGGACAAACAAACAGCACTTGTGGAAACCTTTGCTTTCCTATAGAATAACAGCATAATCACTTCTTAAGCATTGAAAACCTATGGCAGGCACATCTTAGAAGCTAGTTTCTATCATGCACAATAGCACACGACTTTAATCCTAGTAAGTAGATCTCTTAAGGGCCAGCCTGGTCTACACTATGAGTTCCAAGACAGCCAAGGCTCAGAGAGAAATCCTGTCTCAAAAAGAAAAGGAGGAGGAGAAGGAGGAGGGGGGAGGGGGAGGAGGAAGAGAAGGTGAAGGAGGAGGGGGAGAGGGAGGAGGAAGAGAAGGGGAAGGAGGAGGGGGAGGGGAAGGAAGAAGAGGAAGAGGGAAAGAAGAGTAGGAAGAGGGGGAGGAAAAGCAGTTGATCTCTGCCAACCATGGACAAGCCACACATTTATAACACAGTGCACTCTCCACAGAAGGAGTGGATTTCTAGACAGGAGAGAAAATGGTTTTAAGTATTGATTACGGACATTCTAGGACATTCCAGATTGCAGAGCCAGGGAACATTTCCTTCAAAACTCACAGTGAAATTTAATGGTCATGATGAAAGTATTGAGAAGGGAGAGCTGTAAGAAGATTAAGCTAGAGGGCTGGAGTCAACGTGTTTATAAGAGGGAGAGTTTGACTGGCTTTTGCCTCTTTGCCCTTCCTCCTTAAAAATTAGTGTTGTTCTGTCCTCAGGATAAGACCATCCAAACACCATCCTGGAATCAGGACCAGCAATCTTGCTGGCTCCTGACACTGAACTTCCCAGCCTCTAGATTTGTGAGTCTGTATATTTCAGGCAAATGATCCAGTTAGTGGCATTCTGTTACAGATTAAAACAGACAACAGCAGGCTACTTTCAACCTTTATTTCCCATCACATGACTCAACATTAACAATGACACACTGTGCATGCACTAGTATACAGCTTTTGACATGTTTTATATATGACGATTTGGCCATATCTGAAGGTTCCATGTACTCAAATAACTACAGAGTTAAAAAATACCCCAAACCAGTGTGTCTATGCTGGACACACGCAGGCCTTCTAGTGGACATCACTTCCTCAGTGATACTGAACAACCAGCTCTTTACTCACTGAAGAGGAATGAGAATAGCCCCTAGAGGCTTATATGTTTGAGCACTTGGTCCCCAGTTGATGGAACTGTTTGGAAAGGATTAGGAGGTGTGTCCTGTTGGAGGAGGCGTGTCCCTGTTGGAGGAGGTGTGTCACTGGGGGCAGGCTGTGAGGTTTTTAAACGACTTTTGCTATTCTCAGCGTGCACGCTTGCTTTCTGCTTGTAGACCAAGATGTGAGCTTTCAGCTATTCCTGCACCATCGTAGAGTAGCACTCTGGAACTGTAAGCCCAACTACACACTTTCTTTTATAAGTTGCCTTTGATGGTGGTTATCACAGCAATAGAAAAGCACTGAATACACACAGCATTACACTGTGCTAACATACGTTATCTAGAGATGGTTTAAAGTGCATGGGGGTTGGCTTCTGTGCAAACACTAAGGGGCTCAAGTGCCTGTGGACTCTGGCAGCCCAACAGGCTCCGAGAGCCAAGCCCAGAGGACAGCAAGAGACGTCACAGACAAAAAACCATGGCGTGATTTCAGGGTTGGAAATGAAAATCTTGTGACCAAGGTGCAAAGTGGCGTGTCTGGACCTCAACCTTTCCAAGGTGCTTCTTGCAGGGTCTTAGGGTGTAACAATCTAAACAGGAATTCACTGATCTGCTTTCAGAGTGAAGTTACTGGGGTAGTTCCAAAGATATAGACAGTTCTTAGACTCCAGCATCCGTGTGTTTACTCAGTGAATGTTTATTAAATGGCTCTTAGAGACAGGCCTTCCTCTGGGGACTAAGACAAACATGCTTTGAGGATCCACATGATAGGCTGGACATGTTAGACCAGAGACGGAACGTTCGAATACACTGTAACACAAAGTACTTGAGTGCAGGGGTGCAACCCTGTCCGTTTAGAGAGGGGAGTCTGGGACATTTTCTTAGAGAAGGCCATTTTAGCATGGCCATGAAAGCAAGGAGAATACAAGTGAAGATTGTGAGTGAACCAAGAAAAGGCCCAGAACGGAGTGTACACTTGGTTCCTGATAGTCTCAAAGGCAGACTCCGTATCCAATAGCAACTTGGGGACAAAGGCCCAATCACAGTCTACCACTGAAGGGAAGTCAGGGAAGGAACTGAAGCAGAGGCCAGGGAGGAGTGCTCCCTGTGGGTTTCTCAGTCTGCAGCTCTTCTACCACTCAGTGGGCTGGGCCCTCCCACATCAATCATTACTACAGACTTGCCTACAGACCAATCAGATGCAGGCATTTTCTCAATTGCCGTTCTTCTTCCCAGATGGCCCTAGCTTTTGTCACATTGACAAAAACCAACAGAAAGCCCACCACCAATAGCAACCCAAAGTCCAGCCATAAGACAGGAAGACTTCCCAGCTGGAGAAGTGTCCAACTAGAATGAGCCACACTAACCGCGGTTGTCCTGCAGGGAGCTTAGCCCCAGGCTGGGTCCTCTACGAAGCAGCCAAGGGGTAAGAGCATTGTTGGGGCAAGATTTGGTCTTGCAAAAGAGCAGGGTTGCTTTCTGGACTAACATATACCTATCTGGACATTTAGTTACTTTGAGACCAGAAACTGCAAGCCTCAAGCTCTCTGACACTTGTTGCTAACAGCAAGGTGATTAGGTAAAGGATTTGTTACTATGGCTCTCTTTTCAGGCCAGGCAGTCAGAGCCTTTCACTGGCCTGGCTGATTAACTCTTGGTAACCTGGAGAGAAAGGAAAGGAAAAAAATTAAACTGCTTTATACAGGCGGGTATACACAGACACATATACATTCATACACCCACACTCTGGCTGGGCCTGACTATCTCAATCAACTCCACAAGTATGCATGCATGCTTACATACACACACATATACCTATACATGATATATGTACAGACAAAATATACATATGGATGGATGGACAGCACAGAGCCCTGCAAACCAAACTGGTCAACCAACAACTTTATTTCTTTTCTCTGGCTTTTTAAATACCTTCTTAAACAAAAAGTTCTTTAGAAAATTACCTTATAGATAAATTGTTACAGAAAATGGAAGTTACAGAAGGATGCTGCTATCAAGTTCAAAGCATTTTTATAAGCTCGTTATAAGTTCAAAGCAACAGTTTTTTTCATAGCCTTATTTTATCATAGTGCACACCTGCGGCTATATTCTTGTACCTAAATGTTTTTCCTTGATCACAAATTTGTCCCAAGTTTATTTCTCTTTTTAGTGTAATTATGAAAGCTCATTGTATTTCTTATTATTCAACCTTTACTTACTATTATGAGGAGTGGGCACATTCTAATCTTGATTCTAACTTTATTACATCTTATTAGCAAACAACTAAAACCATTCCTTAAAACTTTTTCCTAAAATTATTTGAATCAAATCAGGACTTCTGTCCAATCATTAATTCATCTAAACAGCATTAGTTCATGAAAGTTCATCTTCATGTTGATCAGTAGGAAATCTGATCAATAGGGTAGGCTAATGCCCGGGGACTATTATATTAATTTAATTATGACAGGAAAGGAATATCAGCTGCAAGGAGCAATCGTGGGATGAAGTCCCTTTGGGATCTTGCTATTGAGCTCACCCATCGCAGACCACGCAAAAACAGTGGGTCACCTGCAGGAAAGCCAGCTGCTAGCCTTAGCCTGTCCCGCATGGCTCCTGAGATTGTCCCAAGACTAAGGCAGATGGAAGTTGCCTTCTGAGTCTGTCTTTGGGAGTGTTCCCTGCCAAGTCTTCCTTACTTGAGACAGTGTAGGCTAGTCTTTGCTGTCCCAAACTGATGAGCCTCAAGGTTTGGGTGGCAATTTCTTCACATGAGGAAGATTTTGAAGGCTTTACTCTTTGGTTTAGCACATTAGACTATGTCTAAATTTCATACTGAAGTCCTTATTAAACCATATATACAGGGCTGGTGAGATGGCTCAGCGGGTAAGTGCACTGACTGCTCTTCCGAAGGTCCTGAGTTCAAATCCCAGCAACCACATGGTGGCTCACAACCACCCATAATGAGATCTGACGCCTTCTTCTGGTGTGTCTGAAGACAGCTACAGTGTACTTATTTATAATATAAGTAACCTTTTTTAAAAACAAAACCAAAACCATATATATAGGGCAGGGCTTGCCTCTGCCTGAAGCAGGCAAGTCCGTCAGCTACGCACCCTGTCTACCAGTGCATGGGGTTGGAGCACCTGGCACACAAGCCTCAGAGAGATCCCATGCAGCAACACTGCTTCCTCAACTTTGCTTTGTCCAACTGTGGCATAGGCAGGAGCAGCTTTGGCAGGATTAAGGCAAGCAGAAGGTAACCGCTGCGTGTGGCACAATCTGACATAGGAGGGCGGGAAGCTGAGTACAGCCAGCTCTTCTAGAAGGGAAAGTGAGGAAAGACACACTCCGGACTTAGGATGGATCTCATTAAGTAAAGAACTGGCCCAGAATGGCATTACTGATGAGAAGCATTAGCAGAATTTCCCTCTGGTCCTTTGCACTAGCCCACTTTCTTCTTGTAAGACCCCTAACAAATGCAGCCACCCAACGTCTACCCGGCATGCTCTTCTTCCCGTTGTCGTCACCACCACCTCTGGAGAGATTCACGCGGTGCACTCAAGATATCTCGAACTGCCAATCACACGAGTCAAGATGGAGGGAAGGGTATACCCCATGCTTTGGTCAAAATAAAGTATGTTTCCCTTACAGTTATCTTTATACATTCACATATCTTAAGTTTGTTCCTAGACATCGAACTACAGCCCAGCTTGCCTTGGAAAGCTTGTAGCCCGGCTTTGTAAGAAGCAGAGCCTCAGCCAATCACAACCGTCCGAGCCGTGTTCAACTAAGACAGATGTGAGCAGTAGCCAATCAGCTGTTGGTCTGCCCCCACTTGCATTTTTTTTTTTTTTTTTTTACATCTTATTTCTTTTTCTCTGGGTCTAAGTGTAATCTGATTAACTTGTGGGTTGTTGAACCTTTTGAGAATGGGATTACTAACTGATCCTAGAATTTAAAAAGAAATCAATTTAAGAACCTGTAACTCTCTGTAGCCTGGTCTACAGAATGAGTTGCAGGATAGCCAGGACTACACAGAGAAACCCTGTCTCAAAAAGATTTACAAGATCTCTAAACTAGATTTGCTGATGTATGTGGGCATTTTCGGGTCCATGTTGCTGGGGATATAAAACAGGGTCTCATTAATGTTAGACTTCACCACTGAGCTATAACCCCATCCTGTAATTTTTTTAATTAATTAATTTATTTATGTGTGTATGATGTGTGAGTGTGAGTCACATGGCACTCATGGAGAGGTAAGACCAACTTCTGGGAGTCTTTTCCCTTCCACGGCACAAGTGGTTATTTGCAGAGTCTCGAAGGCCAGGGAAAGTCCTGCCAGTACAAATGAGAAAGTGCCAGAATATGTTCATTACCATGCTTAATAAAAAGTACACAGGTGGACAAAGGGGACAACTGGGTAAAAGTGATTGTCACCATGCCCAAGTTCCCTCCCCAGAACCTACATAGCATATACAATCGATTCCCTCTACACGAACGTTATGGAATGTGTACGAACACACATGCACACTGTTAATATAGTTTTTTATTCTCCTGTAGCAATTGTTGTCTCAGAGGCTCACTGCCTCTGTCTGCTAACCCGGCCTGGTCCTGGAAGCCTCTAGCCTCTGTATAGTCTTATCTATGCCTAGGAGGTCACTGCCGAATAAGCTCACCCCCCCCCCCCAATTCTTTCTGAGTTCTGGCTGGTTCAACTCAGCTGCTCCAGCTCAAACTCCTCTCCAAGCTGACTGATTCACTCTTACTTCTCTCTGGGTGTGGCGGTTTGAATATGCTTGGCTCAGGAAGTGGCGCTATTACGAGATGTGGCCTTGTAGGTGTGTCCTTGTTGGAGGAAGTGTGTCACTGTGGGGATGGGCTTTAAGACTCTCCTAGCTGCCTGGAAGCCAGTCTTCTGTTTGCCTTTGGAACCAGATGGATGTAGAACTCTCAGCTCCTCAGCTCCGTGCCTGCATGGACGCTGCCATGCACTGATCTTGATGATAATGGACTGAACCTCTGAACCTGTAAGCCAGCCTCAATTAAATGTTGTCGATTATAAGAGTTGTCTTGGTCATGGTGTCTGTTCACAGCAATGGAAACCCTAAGTAAGACAGCTGCACGCGCGCGCGCGCACACACACACACACACACACATACACACACACACATTAATTAATTTCTAAAAAGTCAAAAGTACATATTCGGTCTTTGCCTGGAGTTTCCAACACAGAGACCCCAAACTGGCAAGTATGGAGGTGATAGGTGATAGATTCTCTTCTGTTGACCACACAGAATTTGATAGTGTGGAACCGAGACAGTGGCAGGATTACGCTGGTTATTCAAGAAACCAACCAAAGTGTTAGAGACAGACTTCTAGCCCTGCCTGGATTGCCTTATGTTGGCAAACACAGCAACCAGCATAGCGGTACCCAAAGAGAGCTGGAAGTCCCTCCTCGCCCTCAGGTCATCATCTATGCAGCTCTTCCATTTGGCTGTTCTGACTGTGCACCCTTTACAACTGAACTATAATTCTAAGTAAGTGCTTTCCTGTGTTCGTTCTGACATGCAACGTGAGGGAGGTCCTGGGAACCCTGTAATTTGCAGTCTGTTGGGCAAACCTGTGGGTAATTTGGGGGTTACTAGAGACCCACAGGTGGAGTCTGAAACAGGGCATAATGATGTGGTGTCAAGCCTCTCAAGGGGCAGAGTCTTCACCAGCTCTGGTCTGTGTCAGAAAGGAACAGAACTATGAGGCACTGGGTGCTGTCAGTCAGAATGGTGTGACTACTGCCTGACAAGTGAGAACACACTGAGTCATGTACAGTGGTGCATAGACAAGAACTTCCTCAGGCTGCGTTTCAGAAGAAACCATGGCACAGGTTGGAAGGCTGCTGGCCCCAGCCTTCTATAATTATGACTATGAAGGTCTATAATATGCTCATTTAATTGTGTGTGTGTATGTATAAGTGTTTTGTCTACGTGTATATCTGTATACCTCACACATGCCGAAGGAGCCAGAAACAGGCTATGGATCCCCTGAAACTGGAATTACAGATGGTTGCAAGCTGCCATGTGGGTGCTGGGAAATGTGCTTCCTCGAGAACAGCAGCCAGTGCTCTTAACCACAGAGCCAATGCCCCAGCTCTGATACCCATTGTTTTGAATACTCTCCAACAAATATTGAGTATTTGCTCTATGTTGGGCATTTGTGACGGGCATGGAAACAGTTAAGCTGAAACTATCTATAGCCCATACCGACATGAGGCAGTCAACTTCAATGGTACGAACTACTTATAGGATGTCTAGGGCATGCTACAGACAGAACTACAAAGAAGTTACAAGCTGGAAAGTATAGATGGGGATCCCTCCTTCACCCTCTTTCCAAGTTGACCATATTCTGCAGGTCCCTTCAATGTCAGCACCACTCAGGGGTTCAGATGAGACTATCTAAGTCCACACCTTTCAAAATAGCTGAGCTATCCAGCTAGAGGTTAGCTGAGTGGTCAGGATGAAGACTGGGATTCAGAGCCAGGGCCAGGCTCCATTCTTCGTGAACCAGTAGGAAACAGGCAGGACTGAAAAGGTAGGAAGGGCAGAGGCTGTGCATCCAATGGCGCAGCTGGCTTCTGACATTCCTTACTCCTCCCCTCCCCCCACCCCAGACAGGGTTTCTCTGTGTAGCCCTGGCTGTCCTGGAACTCACTCTATAGACCAAGCTGGCCTCGAACTCGGAAATCCGCCTGCCTCTGCCTCCCAAGTGCTCGGGTTAAAGGCATGCGCCACCACCGCCCGGCTCCTTCCTTCTTGCTTCTTTGGTCAGATATGAGTTTCAGGAGAATTCCCTTGTCATTTGTCATGAGAATGGACCAGGAGCCTGGCTCACTGACTCATCCTAAGCTGGAGAGAGCATGGCCCCACCTCCACTCAGCTTTTCACTTCTTCCCCAGCGTTGGTAATGGACGGCAGGATCCAGCCCATTTCAGACAACAAAGGTTCTGGCATAATTTTTTCTTGTCTCTGAGTGACCGGATCTGGAGAAGGCATGACTTACTCGTAGTGACTGCAACCCCCTCATCTTCTCAGTAGACTTGGTTCGGCGGGAGCCTGGAGTACTTACCCTCTAAGGGCTACTGACACTTATTCCCCCTCCCCTTAGTTTTTGAGATAGATTCTGGACCTGTAGCTCAGGCTGGCCTGGAATTGATTATGTCGGTCAGACTAGGCTTGCTTTTAGTTAGTGTCAATCTTTCTGCCTGACACCCCAGAATCTGACATTACAAGTGTAATGTCTGGCAAAAAAAAAAAATTAAAAAAAAAAAAATTAAAAACAAAGCCAGAAAGTTCGAGAGTCTAGCCTTGGCTAAGTGAGTCCCAGTCACAAATAAACAAACAACAAATCAACAAAGATGCCTAGAGAAAGAAGAAATCAGAGAGATAAAAGATTCTTTTAAAGGAAATCAAAATCTCTTTGCATCTTAAGAAAGCCTCAGGTGATTTTGCCTGTAGTCGCACAAGGACAGAACCATGTCAAGTAGACAGTGTGTGCTGTCTCAGAAGTGGTCAGTGGATTACCTGTGATGCTAGATGACAAATCAGTACAGTTGCCATCAACAGAAAGAGGAGGAAGTCAGGAGGGGCCACTCAGACCAAACAGGAAGTGTGGTTAGCGCTGAAGTCAGCTAGAAACTCAGAGAGATACAAGTTGGCCCCCTTCCCAGAAGGCGGGGAAGAGGTTTCACCAAAAGGAAACCCCTCTCGGCCAGGCCTGTGCTCTGGAACTTACCAACCTGGGTCTCATCAAGCTCTGGACAGAAGCCAGTTCTGTGTCTCTTGGACTCAGGCAGAAAGTCCTGAGCTGGTCACTTATGTTGGGAGACTTCTCAGCAGGGGAAAGAGATCAGGACACAGTGTTCCTACAAGCTCTAGAATTTCAACATGCTGGCACTGCCCGATAGGGGGGTCTTTGTTTTGTTGTGTAAGGGTGTTACCCGGCAACATGGCAGCTGACTCTAATTTCAGGATATTCAAGTACCCATGGGCCTCCTCCCTGAACATCAGGGTGCTCAGAAGCCCCACCAGTGAGGAGGGTCAGCTCAGTGGGTCTCAACCAGAACAGTGCATCCTCCTGAGATCTGCAGGAGAGATAGGTCCCAGGGTCTTCCCACTGACCGGTCATCTCTACCTCTATGTCCCAGGGTCTTCCCGCTGACCGGTCCTCTCTACCTCTATGAAGTTCAGCACTGCAGCCATTGGCTTTAGGGAGAAGTGCTTATCAATGCCTAGAAAAAGTACCCAGAGGAGGCGAAGAGGCTCAGGCACGGAGGAGCGAGGGGCGACTGCCCTCCACTGCCCTGCCATCTTAGTCCTGGACGCTTTGTTAGACCCGACTTCACAGTGTCTGGGCTAAGAACCCTGGTGCTGAAAAATGCCGGCATCCTTAGACCAGCGTCTCTTCAATAGATATGCCCAAAGTTGTCTCAGCAACAATGACAACATGGTCCCGTACTCTTACAGAATTTCAGAGCATAGGACTCCAACAGCAGGGAGGCCAGTATTCCACAGACAAGCAGGAGATGCACCAGCTGCGCTAGCCACCCACTACCAATGTTCACTTCAGTAAATGGCCCCAAGGGTAAAACTATCATATTTTGTATGATTTTCTTGAATTAAAGAATCCCTACATTAATTCTGAGTAATTTTTTATTCATGGATGGTAAATAACTTTCTCTAAGCCATAGACTTTTTTTTTAAATTTACATTTCAAATGATATCCCCTTTTCTGGTTTCTCCTCCAAAAAAACCCCCTATTCCCTCTCCCCGCCCCGCCCCCCGCCCTCCTCCCCTACCCCTGCTCACCAACCTACCCTCTCCCACTTCCTGGCCCTGGCATTCCCCTACACTGGAGCATAGAACCTTCACAGGACCAAGGGCCTTTGTAACTAGTCTTGGACACAGTTGCTCCATTTATTTATTTTATGTGAGTATACTGTTGCTCTCTTCAGACACACCTGAAGAGGGCATTGAAGCCCATTATACATGCCTGTAAGCCACCATGTGGTTGCTGGGAATTGAACTCAGGACCTCTAGAAGAGTAGTCAGTGCTCTTAACCACCAATGAGCCATCTCATCAGCCCTCTGTGACATTCTTATGTATCTTCCCAGCATAGTTTATTATTGGTGTTGTCTTTTTTCTCTTATTGACTGGGAAGTGTCCTTTACATATTAGAAAATCTGGCCTTTGGTCAAATGTTTCCACTTTTTTTTTTTTTTTTTTTTGAGACAGGGTTTTTCAGTATAGCCCTGGATGTCCTGAAACTCAGAGATCTGCCTGCCTCTGCCTCCCAAGTGCTGGGATTAAAAGCGTGTGCCACTACCACCCGGCCTCCCACTTCTTTTTCAACGTGCCACTTGTCTTTTGAGCTTGCTCTCGCCATTTTCTTGTGACAAACTTTATGAGGTAAGTCTCTTTTAAAGAATTGTTTATTTATGTCCATGTATGTATACCTGAGTACATTTTGTGCACTACACAGGTACAGAATCCCTGGAGCAGGGGACAGTGAGCTTCTCAGTGCGGATGCAGGGAATTGAGCCTAGGCCCTCTGCAAGAGCAGCCTGTGCTCTAAATTGCTGAGCCTTCCACCTTCAGCACGGTCGGTCTTATTAACCACATTCCCCACTGTCTTCTGTGTTTTATATAATGCTTAAGTAACTCACTTTAGTTCCAATTTTTTTAAAAGTGTGTGTGTGTGTGTGTGTGTGTGTGTGTATGATGCATGCATCACTTACATGCAGTAACCATGGAAGCCAGAAAAGGGCATTGGATCCCCAGAGCCACTAGGGTGGGTATTGGGAATTGAACCTGGGTCCTGTGGAAGAGCAGTGAGTGCTCTTAATCACTGAGCCACTTCTCCCGCCCCATTTCCCTCTAACTTTTATGGGCTTGTTTGTTTGTCCATCCATCCATCCATCCATCCATCCATCCATCCATCCATTTGTTGGTTTTTCAAGACAGGGCTCTCTCTGTATATAGCCCCGGCTATATACAGGCTGGCCTTGAACTCATGGAGTTCTGCCTCTGCCTCCCAAGTGCTGGGATTAAAGGTGTGTACCACCACCACCACCACCAACAACAACAACTGGCTACGGTTTATTATTTCATGTTGAAATATTTATTCTATTTTTCTTTTATCTTCTCTCATTTCTCTCACAACTAGGTAGTCATTGAAGACTTTTTTTATACCATTTTTCAATATGCTTCAGGATTAAATCAGACATGCTTACATATTTACCTCACTCCCTGGCTCTCTGCTGCCCCACAGTATTCTCTGTTACCCCCTGGGTTTACTACGCTTTGGTGTCTGCTGGGATTGGTGACCTTGTCTTAACCAGATAGAACCTTTGGTCTGTCTGTTGTTTCTAGACAACTTTAGGACCATCCTCTGAAACTGTTCCTTTGTGGGTATTTTGGTAGCTGGTAGCTGGCCTGACATCTTAGTGGGCTCTGGGTTAACTTCAAGCAAATTGACATCTTTACAATACTGATTCATCCTTCCCAAGGAAAACCTGGGCATTATTTTAATTTAAGTCTTTGTTTATGTCCTGCAATAGTGTTGTAAAGTTTTATCTGTTGAGGCCAGCTCATTCCTTGCCTGAATTTATTCCTAAGATTTACATTTTCAAAAGTTAAAATATTACATCTATACAAAAATGGAATACTAGGTATTTTAACTGTGTGTTGCTGTCACAATGAAAAGTAGGATTTCCACCAGTTCTCACCAGTTATTCGTGTATAGGTACAAGAACAGACTGCCTATTCTGTTATCAGGAAATAACCTTGGTTTTCCCACTCCTTCAGTGAAAGAGAATTCCCAGGAGGATGGACATCACAGTATTTGTTCTTTCCATAGACAGAGTATGAGGTAAGTGTTCACTAAGAGGCAGTGTTAGGGTGGGGGGGGGG
>JADRCD010204828.1:0-24857 GCA_019843815.1 Montemys delectorum | reverse complement strand
GAGAGAGAGAGAGAGAGAGAGAGAAAGAGAGAAAGAGAGAAAGAGAGAGAACGAGACCACAGAAACCAATTGTGTCTTCTGAGACTGGTTCAGGTACTTTGGAGCAGGCGTGGAAAAGCCGTCATTTGCTCAGAAAAGTAAAACACACTAAAAACAAGGAGGTGGAACAGAGTACCCAGGAACCCCCCCCCCCCTCCCCCCCCCCGGCATCATTCCCCCCCCTCCTCTGAGCCCCAGGCATAATCCCCCCCCCACACACACACACACTCTTCCCAGCCCCAGGCATCATTCCCCCCACACACACTTTTCTGAGCCCCCGGGCATCATCCCCCCTCCCCCCGCCCACACCAATGTATAGTCTGAGCTTATTAGACACAAAGAGCCCCGTACCTGGATCTACAGACCCAAAGTATCTTCTGGCTAAGCCCCCAAATTCAGCACAGTCGCTTGCTCCTAACAACTTCTTATGTGTTTGGAAGCTGGAGAGTAATCCTGTGAGGAGGGGGGCTCTAAAGCACCCCGTGTACTGTGTCTCAGACTCTATCTACAACATGACACTGTGAAACCAAGAGTGTGGAGGCCACGGTGATAAAACAGCCACTGCTCAGACACCGTTCTGAGGTAGAGACGAAACAGCAGACAGGAACTTCCCTCACACTGATGCGTGATTTCTAACATGTACGTGAGAGTTCCTAAACTCTGTATTCACAAGAACTATGCATTTTACCTCCTATCACCCTCTCAGAACAGCGCAGTTAGGGGGCTGGAAAGATAGCGCAGTGGTTAAGGGCACTGACTGTTCTTCTGAAGGTCTTGAGTTCAAATCCCAGCAACTACATAGTGGCTCACAACCGTCCATAATGAGATCTGATGCCCTCTTCTGGAGTGTCTGAAGACAGCTACATATAATAAATAAATAAATAAATAAATAAATAAATAAATAAGTAAATCTTAAAAAAAAAAAAAAAAAAGAATACAGTAGTCAGTATTTCATTTAAATATTGTCCACTGTGTTTTTACTTTCTCTACCAGCTGTTCCAAGATCCAACTTAAAAGATCAACCAAGGACCCCGCATGTGGCTGAGCAGGTTGAGCTGCTTGCTGCCAAGCCTGACACCTTGAGTTCAGCTGCTGGGGCTCACATAGTAGAAGGAGGAAACAGGCTCCCTAAGGTTTTTCTCTCAGTTCCTCACATGTGCTCTGGTATTTACACACATGTCTATGTGCATACATGCACACACATGGTAAATCAATGTAAAATATAAAGAAAGGCCAAGCTGCCTCCAATATCAATCACATCAGTAATGAACAGGAAATGCCTGTTAAGTGCCTAGTGGCGCCATTACATCAAAACCATCCCACATTTCAAGTATGCCAACCAAAAGCAGCAGAAATCATTCAGAACATCCCATCGAATCAAGCAGAGGAAGGCCGTGAGGGGGGTTGTCAAAGCTTCGTTTGCCAGGAAATAGATTCTCATATTTCCCCACTCCTTCAAGCGCCACAAGATGAATACTCCCATTAGTGTGTATGTTTTCCAAATATTAGAAATGTCTGTGTAGGACTGGAGAGATAGCTCAGTGGTTAAGAGCACTGACTGCTCTTCCAGAGGTCCTGAGTTCAATTCCCAGCAGCCACATTGTGGCTCACAACCATCTGTAGTGGGATCTGATGCCTCTTCTGGTGTGTCTGAAGACAGCTACAGTGTATTCATATAAACAAACAAACAAACAAACAAACTGTGTAGCACACATGCAAAGCCACTTTGAAAATGCTAAAAGTAGCAAAACCCTCAGGTCTTACGACAGACACCCAGATCGATTTACCTGAAGGAGGAACTAAAACTCAAACCAACGTCTTTTTGGAAAAGGAAGAATAATTGCCACCTTCAACGTAAACACCTAATGGGACAGTTACGCCTATATAAGTAAGCCTCTCCAGTTACAGCGCCTCACGTGGGTATCCTGGGAAGAACTTCTGTTCTCAGGAGGTCTGCCCTGCTTAAGAACACTGACGGGAAAGGCTATTCACCTGAGGCCAAATCCCTGGGGTCAAATTTAAGCAGGCAGTGTCAGGTTCTTGGCCACAGGCTTAAATGAATTGTTTCTCATGAAGAATATTAGAATTTGGAATATAAGAAAGACTGAAAAAACAAACACAAAAACAAAAACTTGGGCTCTCTTAAGGGACTTAGTCATTCCTTTCTCAAACAAATTGCGGCTGGTCCCGAAGAGGCTGGAGAACTGCCCGGGAGAAGTGTAAGGTCTGGGGTCTCCACTTAACAAACCGGCCGTCCCTCTTGGCAGCTGGGATAGCATTCCCCACCCTGGATTTGGTTTGCCATTTCATTTCTTAGACTGTGACATGAAAGTCAGGGCGCAGAGTCTGGAATAGATGACAGGTTTAAAGCCATGTCTCATGCTAAGTGCCCTGCCCTGCCAGCTTCGGGCCTTAAGGTGAGCTCCTTACCCAGGCTCCGTTTCATCTCATCGCACGGAGCCTTTTGTGTTTGTAGGGTCGTGAAGATTGGCACACCTACTGATAGCCATGTCTAGTACACAGTGAGCATCCAGTGTAGGCTGGAGGTGAGGAGGATGAATACGTTTCAAGGATTGGGAAGATAGGTCAGTGGCCACAGTGCCTGTGCTTGCTGTCCAAGTATGAGAACTTGAGCCCATGTAACCATTGCTTACATAAAATCACTTGTGAGGTGCACCTGAAACCCCAACTCTAGAGGGTGGACAGAGATAGACAGGCAGATTACTGGGGTTTGCTAGCCAGCTAACATGGTCAAAATGGTGAGCTCTGGGTTCATGGAGAGACTCATGGGCAAGAACAGAGCAATATCTGCACCCACACCACAAGTGCATAAATACATACATACCACTTTGTATTATATGGTATGTATATATAATTTGTATATTATATTTAATAATATATAAAGTTTATATAGCAATTATGTTTTATATTAATATATAATGCTATGATTAATATTTGTTTTTAGCTTGCTGATCAGATGAGAAGTAGACAGAGAAAGTAAAAAGACAAACAAGTTATAAAAAAAAAAAAAAAAAAAACTGCCATCAAGAATTTATCACGGTGGGGCTAGAGAGATGGCTCCGTGGCTAAGAACACTTCCAGCTCATGGGAAGAATCTGGTTCAGTTCCCAGCATCCACGGGATGGCTAACTAAGCATTAGTAACTTCAGTTCTAGGGGATCTGATGCCCTCTTCTGACTTCATGGGCACAAGACACACATACATACATACGTACATACATACATACATACATACATACAAGCAAAACATCAACACAATTAAAATAAACAAATCTTTAAAAAAGAAAAAAGAAAAGAAAAAACAACTTATCACTGAGAATATTTTAGCTCCTAACAGAAGTTACATTATAAACTCTGAAACTCCCAGGCAGCAGTAGAAGGAAACAAAGTCTTTAAAACAAAAACTAGGGATTCTGTTCAATAACAGGACAGTTTTGAAACATTCTTTCCAGTCAAGGCCAGAATGAGGCCTGAGTTCTAAATCAGAGTCAGAGGCATCAACATGAAATTTTTTATCTTTGAGGTGTTACTTCAGTTAGCAGGTACTGATGTATTTCCTAGTCCTGTTTGTTGAAAGGGCTGAAAAGCAATGATACCCCAGTGCACTGAGTACACCTGAAATCCAGCTTGTGGGTTTTAATATCATTTTCTAATTTAAGAAATCGGGGAGGGGGGCTGGTGAGATGGCTCAGCAGGTAAGAGCACCAACTGCTCTTGAGTGGGGTTGAGCAGAGCGAGCAGAGGTCCTAAAAGTCAATTCCCAATAGCCAGATGAAGGTTCACAACTATCTGTACAGCTACAGTGTGTACTCATATACATAAAATACATAAATAAATCTTAAAAAAAAAAAAAAAGAAATCAGAGCTTTTTGAAGAAAAACACATATAAGACAAGTCCAGAGCAACTTACTGCACAAGGTGTCCACCAAGACACAAGAACCAACAGGGAAGGACTCCTAGTGGCTGAAACTGGAATAGTTTGAGAAAAAAAAAAATTACTGCTTTCTAACAGAGTAGAAAAGAAAGCTAGTCCACCAGACCATTACCGATCCTTATCCAGACTGTTACGACGACTCTGGGACCTAAAACACTGGTTAGGCTGCAGCCATGCCCAGCTGTTCTTTCATTTTTAACCTGGGTGCTAGGGATCTGAACTCAGGGCCCTGTACCTGTACAGAGGGCACTTTACCAGCTGGGCCACCTCTCCCATGCCCTTGAAGAAGGCATTTTAAACATACACTAAAAAACAAAGGAACAGCGTTACATATATGTATTTTTTAAATCATAATTTTTTTAATTTAATTTTATTTTTCTTTACTTATTCATTCGACATTCTGCTCACTGTCCCCATCCCATTCACCCTCTCCCTCAATCCTTCTCGCATTCCCACTCCCCTTCTCTTCTGAGCAGGGTGGGGTGGGACCCCCCCCATGGCTATCTGCCCACCCTGGCACTTCATGTCTCTTCAAGGCTAGGCAAGTTCTCTCCCACTGAGGCCAGACAAGGCAGCCCAGCTAGAAGAACATAGCCCACGTACAGGCAAAAGCTTTAGGGATAGCCCCACTCCAGTTGTTCAGGACCCACATGAAGACCAAGCTGCACATCTGCTACATATGTGCAGAGATGCCTAGGTCCAGCTTGTGTATGTTCTTTGATTGGGGGCTCAGACTCTGAGAGCCCCAAGGGTCCAGGTTAGTTGACTAAAAAATCATAATCTTATTTGACTAAAATTAACCACCCAATAGGAAACCTGGTAATGATTTGAAGAGACATTTCACACAAGAGCAGACTTTAGTGGCCAGCAGATACATGAAAAGTTGCCCACTCAGTGGTAACTAAGGAAGTGTAAATGGAAGTTATTCTTGGCTGTCTCTGTATACCTTGTAGGCTCACAAGACCCAGCAAGGACGAGAGGATAAGCAGTCACACGTGATGCTGGTGTCTGCCCTGGGAAACACTAGCATAACTCGTAAAACGGAGCACGCACACATCTTATGAGCCAGCAACTAAACTGCTACACTCTGCAGCCTAGCACTGTGAGACATGAGTGAGGCTATCCAATCAATGCTCAAAACAACCCACAGCAGGGACGACCCAAGTGCCCATCAGCACTAGGACGTTCAGACACCTGGTGACGGCTGGCATGTAGTCACTGGGGGATTCTCACAAGCTGATTTTGAACTGGAAACCAGTCATCACACGATACAGCACTATTCCATTCACACAAAACTCAAAAGTGGGCAACCCCAAACAACCGTTTGCTGAGAAGTGCAGACACTAAGACACAGAGGTTGAGAGCATAAGGAGAACAAAGTGTGGTTCTCGTTAAAGCTCGGACAGCGGACCGAAGCGGCCGGGGCCAGAGAGGAAGGCGGTTTGACACGGTGACGCAGCGGCCCACGCTTTTTAACCATGTCCTCCCTTACGCACACCAGTGTTTTATAGACCCTTCTTTAAGAACACTCTAAAACTGAAGAAATTGCTTCCAGATGTGTTCTCTGGGCTCGCTGGGAGCTCCATGTTCAGCTACTTCCTTCCTGTTTTGGGAACAGCATCCGTAGAGGCCGACCACAGGCATCCTGAGCATTCTACAGCAGCATACGCTGCCCCCTTCCTCCTCCGCCGCCGCCGCGAGGCGAGCAGAGTGCTGTCGGCTTTCAGGCTTGCCACGTACCTGACTTCTTGTGCTTGTTTGGCTGCTTGGTTGGTTTGGTCTGGGGCTTCTCGCTTTTAGAATGCACTGGATTTTTGTTATCTAGGATTTCAACTTTTGTTCTTTGGTTTGCTTATAAAAAAAACAAAACAAAACTTGTATATATTTTCCTGAGCCATTCACGACTAGGGTAGCTTTTAAAGTTGAGTGTAAGAAGTCAAGCGTTTTAATTTTTAGCAAAATATTTTATTACAAACACAAATATATGTAAATAAAAATTATTTTTAAAAAATGTTTACTTACTATACTTTAAAGCCAACAGAGGGCATGTGCTAATAAGAATCACCTATTCTAATCATATTTTTAATTTCTAGAAATATCAACTTTAAAACATAGAATGAGTGGGCTTCAGGTGTTTGGCTACCCTAGCTAGTGTGGCACTTTGGGAGTTCTGGAATACGGGAAGTCCCCTTTTGTAGCTCTTGATTGCACAGAAAGCTTTGGTCATTGCAAGCCTACTCAGGGACCCAACACTGCTCTCTTAGTTGACCCCAAGATCGGCAAACCTTCTATCTTGGTCTAGCAGCGTCTACTGTGGCACAGCGATGAGGAGGAGGCTGATGTCAGTGCGGGTCCGGAGAGGAACGGTGTTCTGGCTGCTTTACTATGGCTGCCGCAAGTCTAAGGAACTGGGGTGGGGTGAGGTGGGGCAGTGGTCATGGCGATAATGGTGGTAGGAGCCATGCTGACTCAGCATCAAAGGCTTAGCCCCTCAGCACCCTCTCCAGACACCTTCCGTCTTCTCCTTCCTCCCCACGTGACCCCTCTCCCATGACACAAGTCAAGCTCATCTCCACCTCTGGCACCGGTAGGGAAATTCTGCTCTGCTCCTGGGATTTCCTCTTACCCAGATCATTCTTTGCTATCCTTCGCTGACAGGAGTCACCCTCCTTCTGAGATACACCCTGACCCAGCCCTGTCTACGACACATTATCCTGGCTTTTCTTCTGTCTGCTCTGAACTATGCCCTTGTATTGCTTGTATTGCCCTGAGGGAATACATGGAGTAAATGTAGCCTTGTATTGCTCTTAATTTACTTCTCTACCTCTTCTCCACTCCCCAAACAGTTCTCCGAGACACACACACACACCACCGGCCTTTCTCCTAGTTCTCACAGTACTTTGAAGTTAGTAACAAACAAACCTATTTGTAACTGGATAGCTAAGAACTGACCAAGCCAGTTTCTTTCTTCCTACCAAGAGGTCCTGTTTCTAATTACAATGCCTGACCTTGGTGAACAACCTCCTCCACTAACAGATTCCTGATCCACTGTAGCAACCCCAGAGGTCTCTCCCAGTGCTCCTCTCAGTGGCCAGTACGTGAAGCTTAAAGACCATCATGCCACAGAAGAAGCAGCAAGCCTGTCTCAGTCCCTACGGCTCTATTGTTTCCATGGATGGGGAGATAAGAGAAATCCAGGGCAGGGAGGTCAGTGACAGCGAGGCAGCACCCAAGAAGAAGGGCCCCTTTGTTCCTTGAGTTCTTGTTCTCCACATCACTGTGGTTGGGTAACGTCACCCCTGTAAGATAAAATAAACCTGCTCTAATGGCCTTGTACACACATAATCCTTTGCCTCAGCGGGGAGAAGCAACTGGGTTCCGGCATCTGGGCCAGAGCTACTCAAGGACGGTGATGGGAGTAGGGGCTGAAACAGGGAGGCAGGGGAATGATGCCCACTGAACACCTGTGAGCTCCCAGGCTCATCCGCCCACACCCAGACTGTATGTTTCAGGTTGAGAGAGTCTACCTGTTGTTCTAGCTTGGTCATCAGTATCAGCAGAGGGAGAGCTTTTAAAATGAGTTTATTCTCTGGCAATTTCACACACGTAGAGTATAGAATGAATTCTGATCACACCTATGGCTCCACCCTCTCTTCTCTTCCCATACCCCTTCCTCCTAATCCCTGAGTCTCTGAGCTACGTGAAACGTCCTTTTGGTTTTCTCTGGGGCTCACTGGGTTTCAGTGGGCTTACGTGTATGGGGATGGGTGTGGGGCTTTCCACTAGATCCCGAACAATCTCTCTAGCAGCTACATAGCTTAGGATGACGCTTCCTTTCCCCAGCAGCCCTTCACTGCCTTGGGGCAAGGACCCACGCAACCTTCACTGACTTTGTTTAGTAGTCAGTGTGAGTACAAGTGCCACTCTCCACCATGCCTGCAACCCAGATGTCTCACTGGGGCTCTGCTGCTCTTACATTCTTCCCGCCCTTTGGTACAGGGGGGATTTTGTTTACTGAACTTCCAGGCAAGTGAGGGAACTCTCTCGGTAAGATCAGGAGCTAGGCTGGATCTCCTGAACTGCCTGAGCCTTTCACCCTGATGAACAGCTCAGGCCTTTGGTACAGGCTGAGCAGCCCTAGCCTAAACACTCCAAAAGCCCAGGCCTTTTTGAATACCAATGTAATAAGTAGAAAATTCAATACCATAAAACTTTATGGACAAAAACAAAGTCACAATATTATATAAAATTACTTTGCGGCTGGGTTTGTGAGGTACATGTATTTAGATTTAGGTTCTAACTCCAACATAGCACTTTAGGGATATGAAAATAATTCTGAAATCTGAACTCCCAAGTGCCCCAGTCCTAGGCAGTTTGGATGAGGGCTACTTAACCTCTCCTGTCATCTGTCTTGTCCACACATGCTCAAGAGACACACTGACTGAAGAACTGTTTTCTCCTAAGCCCAGACCTCCACTCCTGACACTTCCTATGGTCTGCCAGATGCAGGCTAACCCTACTTTCATCCCAGAACACTCTCAAAGCATGTTGTACACAGCTCCTCTTAAGGGCAGAACAGCTTACACCCTCAATGTCTGTTAGATGAGATCATTAGATCATTTACACACACACACACACACACACACACACACACACAGAGAGAGAGAGACAGACAGACAGACAGTAGCTCTATATACCGTCCTTCTGTAACTGCCAACGAAATACTCAGCTTTCTGGAAATAATGAAAGAGCAAAGCACTTTGGGATTAGAGTAAAATGAGGACAGGCTTGGAATAAGGTCTGGGACCTAGAGATTTGGCTCACTCCCTGAAAGAGCCGTGCCAACAGGCAGAATCTGGAGCAGCCAGATTGGCTGACCAACTGCTTGATTCTCCTGCCACAGAGAGCTCTCCGCAGGCGGATGCCCACTAGGTTCACAGGCCCTGTCACTTGTCAGACTTTTGCTATTTCTGTCTCTTGGAAGACACATGTACCCTGAGCAGAGGCCAATACAGCAGGCTTCTCCTTTCTTTTTTTAGAGTTATTTTTCCTGGTGGTGGTGGTGGTACATGCTTGTGTATGCAAGCGAGCGAGTGTGGCGTGTGTGTGTGTGTGTGTGTGTGTGTGTGTGTCTGAGGATTAAACACTGGGCCTCAAATAAGCTAGGAAAATGCCTTAAGTGACAGCTTTTAATAGTATCATTTTGTATTTCTTTTGTATCCTATGTGTGTCAGTATGACCAAATTAATCATTTCACTCAATATGCTGGCAAATCAGTCACATACAACTCTCTCCACAAGATTGGCTGTGTATATAAACGATGTGTGCATAATACATATATGCATGCATTTACCACTATTCTAACCTTTTCCCCAACTAAATTCAGTAAATTTTATTTACTGAAATTTTCATGGATATAATTATAGATTCACAACCACTTAGAAGAAACAACATCCTCAGGCAGTGAGAGATGGTTCAGTCAGTAAAGATTTGCTGCACCGGATCAAGGACCTGAGTTTGGATTCCCACACTTATGTTTTAAAAAAGAAAAAAAAAAAAATGGATGGTTGCATCAGTGTGTGTCTCTAAGTCCAGCACTGGAAGGCAGAGAGATGAAGATCCCAGCCCAGCCAACTGGTGAGAGACAAGTTAGTGAGTGACTGAGGGAGACGCTCAGCCTTGATATCTGGCCACACACACACCCATCACTACCTTAAGAAGGTAATCACCTGTATTCCCAGAAGCAGTAGTCAGTAGGCTGAAGCAGAAGGGTTACAAGTTCAAGGCCATCCTGAGCTACTCGTGAACTTTTATTACGGGGGAAAGGGTGGGTAGCAAGATGGCTCAGTGGGTTAAGGTACTTGCTGCCAAGCCTGGTGATCTGAACTCCATCTCCAGAGCTCACAGGGAGGAAGGAGAGTCCCTCAGGCTGTCCTCCAACCTCCATGCATGCTTTCTTGCCCTCCACTCTACTAAGTAAACAAATAGAGTGAAGAGAAAAAGAAAAGCCAACAGATTTGGTGGTACATACATCTGACCTCAGCACTCAGGAGACAGAGGCAGGATGCTATACAGTGAGTTTAAGGTCAGCCTAGGCTACACGAGACCCCATTTCAAAAAAAAAGAAAAAAGAAAAAAGAAAGAAATAATGATCTAAGTTTCTTTAGTCACATTTTGCAAACTACCCCATAATATTACAAATGAGAGATAACACTGATGTGTTCTTAATTGGATTTCTGAAGCCTACTGATAGTCTCTTGTTTGTACCCATTTCCTCCAAATTGAAATAGTTGATCTTGCAAGGAGGCTTTTTTTTTTTTTTTTCCGGTTTTTCAAGACAGGGTTTGTAGACCAGGCTGGCCTCGGACTCAGAAATCCGCCTGCCTCTGCCTCTCAAGTGCTGGGATTAAAGGCGTGTGCCACCACTGCCTGGATGAAAGGAGGCTCTTTTAAGACTCATGAAGCCAACAACTCCTAAGTCTCAGAAAGTCCCTGAAACTAAATACAGGCACAAAGCCTGCCCTTCCCCCAAGGGTAGTAAGGACACATGAGGAGCCTCAGAGCAGCCAAGCTGCCTGGACTAGACTATCTGACCTAAGCTGCCCGCAAGGCTCACAGCGTCTCCCGGGCTCGAAGCTTTTAATGAGCCATCACTCACACCGTGTGGGCTTTCGGTGAGGACACTGCCTTTGAATCATCCTTGCCCCTGTAGTTAACACCCCAGCCCAACTCCTGTAAGAAACTCCAATAAACTGATTGCTTCACCATGTTGGATTTGGTGGTATTGTTACTTTGGCTTGCCCTCAGTTCCCTGTGTGGAGTGTTTACGATTCCTCGGGAACGGGGTCACACAACAGTGTGTGTATGGAGCTCCGTACTGTTGCGCCTTCTGCTTAGGTTCATGAGCAGCTCTCACTGGGACAGTCCCTTTACAATCACATAACCCCCCTTATCCACTGCCCCCAAACATAACCTCGGGTAACCTAACATTGTTCTCTAGTTCTGCAATGTTTTTATTTAAAATGTTGCAAGTCACATCACACATAGTGAAATGTTTGGAACTGGATTCTACTGTGGCTTGAAATGTCTCCCAAAGGAGGCCCTTGCGTTAACGGCTGAGGCCAACATTACTGATATTGGAGGTGGTGTCAGCTCTAGAAGCGAGGCCTCATGAGAAACTGTAGGTCATTACTCACAGCCTTTGAAGAGAATTATGAGCTTGGGTCTTTTCTTTTTCTTTTTCTTTTTTCCTTTTAAAAAAGATTTATTTATTTACTATATGTAAGTACACTGTAGCTGTCTTCAGATACTCCAGAAAAGGGCATCAGATCCCATTATGGATGGTTGTGAGCACCATGTGGTTGCTGAGATTTGAACTCAGGACCTTCAGAAAAGCAGTCAGTGCTCTTACCCACTGAGCCATCTCTCCAGCCCTGGGTCTTTACATCCTTGTCCATGAGATGAACGTGTTGGTTTGCCACAAACTCCCACTGTCATGAACCATCACAGGCTCAAAGCAAAGGGGCCAATCAATCACAGACTAAATTCCCCAAAGTTTGAGTTAAAATGAATCTTTTCTCTCTGTAAAATGAATTACATTTTAGGCCTTTGTTATAGTAATGAAGAGCATAGCTTTATTCACTCAGCACAATGCCCCTGAAGGTTCATTCAGCTGGTGGTCTGTTTGCTTGTATAACTGAGCAGTGGTCCATGGAGTAAGTACGCCACTTGCTCCATGACGTCACATCCGGGCCCCAGTCAGTTGCTCCATGGCATCACATCCGGGCTCGTTACAGCTTAGGGATATTGCCGAAAGTCGGTGAGTATTCATGCATGGGTCTGGTGTGAACACAAATTCCAGCTCTCTGTGATAGATGCCTAGGTGTCCAGTTGCTTTGCAGATGGGAACTGCAGGTTTGCCTTCACGAGCAACTGTAGTACTGCTTCACAGTTTGGCTCTGTTGCTGGCTGTGCTTGCCCCTCACGACCTGCGTTGCTCCAGCCTCACTGGTTTTATTAGCTACCATTATTATTTGTGTGCACAGGATGGGGCCTGCACGCAGTCGCACACACGGCACGGAGTGTTTGCGGAGAGCAGAGAACAACTTTCAAGAACTCGTTAATTCCTTCCACCGTGGGTTCCAAGGACTGGGCTCAGGTGTGCACGGCCAGTGCTTTTACTCTCGGGGCCATCTTTCCAGCCCCTCACCAACACCAGGGAATGGCTCTGATCTTCACTTCACCATTTTGAAAGGCCAATGGTGTCTTTGTTCTCCCACTCCATGGTCCTTTGCCCATTTTCAGGTTGGAGCTTTGCTGAGAGTTCTCTACAGTCCCTGCTCTAATCTTTGTGCGTTTGCTCCAGGATGCTGGGACTCTCGCCTGAGCAAAGAACTTAAGGGAAGGAACACTGTCCTTAGCCCAGAGATCTTAGCCACCATGGCACAGACAAGGCGGCAGAGCAGAAAGGCTCACATTACAGTGGGAGGAAGGGAAGGAGGGAGGGAAGGAAGGGAAAAGGGAGGGAGGGAAGGAAGGAGGACGGGAGAGAGAGAAGGAGGGAAAGTGAGAGCAAGAGAGTAAAAGAGCAAGAAAAAGAGGACAAAGAGACAGAGAAAGTATGTGTGCGAGAGACAGAGTGAGACAGAGAGTGTGTGAGAAAGGATATCGAGAATATGCCCCCTTTCCTCCAGTGTTCCATTTGGTGCCCAGCCTGCAGTGCCACACGGGAAATGCCCTCACAGACACATTCGGATGTGCTTTACTAGCTGCCTAGGAGCTCCTCAGTCCATCATGGTTGACAACCGAGATTACCCATCACCCCCCACTACAGTTTCGGGCGACAGCGGACAATCCCAGATTTTTACAAGAGCTGAGGTTCCCGAGCTCTCAGGAAGCTCTTCTACCCTCAGGCTGTCTCCTGAGCCCCAGAATTGGCTTCCTTGTGCTAAGTCCCTGCTAAGACAGTAACAGGAATTTCATTTAAATTTAGAAATCACTTCAGAGCAAACAGACCTTTAACACCCTGAGACTACCAACGGATGAACACAGTCGTGTTTCTTCATTTGTCCAAGTCGTTTGATTTTTCACTAGCATTTTGTAATTTTTAGCACACAGAAACTGTAAATAGCTAGTATTTCATTTTTTTGGAATAACTGTAAAAGGTATTGTGTTTCTTTTATTTCAGTTTCTGCATTCTCACTATTAATAAACAGAAATGTAATTGAGTTTTCTGTGTCTTGTATCCTACAAAGTTGCTGAACCTATTTATTACATGTAAGAACTTTCCAGTATGTCCCTTAAAATTTTTCCCCTGTAGATGTCGTAAACATAAGCCAGCACTAAAATTTTTCTAGAAAGTTTTATATCATTATCATAAATGGATCACTAGTCACAAAAGAATGAGATTCTAAAAATTAAAAGGAATTTAAAACTTAGCTAAAGCAATGTTATTTTCAGAAGGCTGGTGCTGTTTTTGTCTGTCTCTGTCTCTTTGTCTGTCTCTCTGCCATAGATATCTATCTATCATCTAACTATCTACCTATCTCTCTCTTCAAAGGGAGAAATTAAATATAAGAATATGTCTTTAAGCCAGGCCTGGTTAATAACCTCAGCTACTCAGGAAGTCAAGATAAGAGGACAGCAACCACGAGGCCTGCCTTGAGCTACAGAGTGAGTTCAAAGCTAGCAAGGTCAACTTCGAGAGGCTCGTACTTTGTTTAGCCCTCAGCGGTATGGCACCAGCCTAGCATGCACACACTCTAAATCTGATCTCTGGTTCCACTGAAAAAAAGAAAAGAAAAATTAAAAAGTGTTAAAAACTTAGCGAGAGGTTTGGTGAGATGGCTTGGTGGGGAAAGCAGCTGCCATGCAAATGTAAAGAGTTAAATCTAGACAACATGGCAGCCCATCTGAAATCCCAGCACTTGAGAGGTGGCGCTGTGTCCCCAGGGCAAGCCGGGTAGCCACGATAGCTGAACTGGTGACCGACCGCTGGGTTCAGCAAACACCTTACCTCAATAACTTCTGGCCTCCATATGCATGTGCACAAATGTAATCATGCATATACATATACATGCACACCACCAATACAAGGAAAAAACAAGAAAACAAAACCAAGCAGGAAAAAAGAAACAAAAACAAAAACCCAGCTCCTTGCTGGCCTGAGGCCTCTATGAACATTCTCCAGGATACAGCATGTGCTAAGCCATAAGTCAAACCTCAAGGAAGTCATGCAGAGCTGGTGAGCTGGCTCGGCTCAGTGAGGAAAGGTGCTTGCCGCCAAGCCTGAAGACCTGAGTTCAAGCTGCAGGACGCACATGGTAGAAGGAGGAACCCCTAGAAGCTGTCTCTGACAAGCATGCCATGGCAGGTACAAATAGATAGATAGATAGATAGATAGATAGATAGATAGATAGATAGATAGACAGACAGATGATGGATGGATTCATAGAGAGATAGGTAATAGAGAGATAGACAATAAACTAACTGATTAATTTTTTAAAAAATAAAAATAGTCTTTCTCGGGCTGAAAAGGTGGCTCAGTGGTTAAAAGCACTGACTGCTCTTCCAGAGGTCCTGAGTTCCACTCCCAGCAACCACATGGTGGCTCACAACCATCTGTAATGAGATCTGATGCTCTCTTCTGGTATGTCTGAAGACAGCTACAGTGTACTCACATACATAAAATAAACCTTTAAAAGAAAAAGACGAGTCTTTCTCACTGACCTATTCAGAGGTTTGAACAAGAACTACACTAGAAAGCCGTTTCCTCTGTTGCATAATCCAAACAAGGGCCCTCCCATCTCGGATGACCCCAAGCACAGCAAAGGCTCTATACCCACGCCCCGAACACCTGTGGGATCCTGAAGGGCTGGCTTCAGACCTCACCAGGGCCACGCTACTGAAGCAAAGAAGCTGAGCAGAGAGGCTGGTGTGCCACCTGGGACAGCGAGCTCAGATGTTACCTCATTCTTTGGGAAGAGTTGGCCGTGAGTGCATGCATAGTTGAGTTAGATGGCTGGGTTGTTTGCCAGTTCATCTTAGCTGGATCTGCACAATGTGGGGCAGACATCAGGATGTCTGCAGAGAACACCAGTGAGTCTATCCTGGGAATGAGAGGCAGCAATCCTGTTTTATCTGGAGACTGCGCTGATCTGAGGCTGTCCCTCATCAAGAGTGCCCACCTGCCCCCATCTTGTATTGGCCACATTCCTTCTGTGGGCCACAAGTTCCTTGTCAGATGTGGAGAGCTGAAACAGAGATGCCAGGCCAGCGTCTCCACAGATCAATTGGGACATTCCAAAAACCTGAGCTAAAGGCAGACCCCCATTCAACTTGAAACAGTTTGTGGGCTGGTGAGATGGCTCGGCAAGGAAGAGCACCGACTGCTCTTCCGAAGGTCCTGAGTTCAAATCCCAGCAAGCACATGATGGATCACAACCATCTATAATGAGAATATGATGCCCTTTTCTGGTGTGTCTGAAGATAGCTACAGTGTAATTATTTATAGTAATAAATAAATCTTTGGGCCAGAGTGAGCAGGGTTGTCCTAAAAAAAAATGTTAATTCCCAACAATCAGATGAAGGCTCACAACTATCTGTACAGCTACAGTGTATACACACATACACACACACACACACACACACACACACACACACACACACACACGCACGTACACAGAGCACATGATAAAGGACTTTTCTGTCAAAGTTCCCTTTACCACAATGAGGCGTCAGATGAACCCGCCCCCTTCAGCAAGGCCAATTCAGCCCACCCAGTGTAGGAAACACTGGCCAAAAAGCTGCTTCAGGATTACAATAAAGGAGTATATCTGATCTGAGTCTGGAGCGCTTAAAGACTAGTCCAGCCACCGGAAAAGAGGCGATTAAGTGGAGTTCACAGAGATTACAAACTAACTTGATGCGGTGTGATATAATATGTTTGCAAACACAAAGAAACAGAGTAATTTACCAAACCCCACTTTCAGGACTCTGGCAAGATCCATTTTCAATGCTTATTTAATTTTGGTTTAATCGTATTTAGATATCAAAACCAGAAGCATGGTGTAGCTCTTTATGAATGATGACAACGAATTCCTGAGAACTCAGAGTCAAGCGAACGGAGGCAAAACAAGTCTGCAATAGAAGCCTCCTCACCAGAGAGAGAAGCCTCCACCAGAGAGAGAAGCCTCCTCACCAGAGAGAGAAGCCTCCTCACCATAGAGAGATGCCTCCACCAGAGAGAGAAGCCTCCTCACCAGAGAGAGAAGCCTCCACCAGAGAGAGAAGCCTCCACCAGAGACGGAAGCCTCCTCACCAGAGAGAGAAGCCTCCACCAGAGAGAGAAGCCTCCACCAGAGAGAGAAGCCTCCTCACCAGAGAGAGAAGCCTCCTCACCAAAGAGAGAAGCCTCCTCACCAGAGAGAGAAGCCTCCTCACCAGAGAGAGAAGCCTCCACCAGAGAGAGAAGCCTCCACCAGAGAGAGAAGCCTCCACCAGAGAGAGAAGCCCCCCCCATCAGAAAAGCCCCCCCACCAGAGGAGCCTTCTTACCAGAGAGAGAAGCCTCCACCAGTGTTTTGCCTTCCCAGGGCTTCAGTAACCCACAATCGATCAAATCCAAATATATCACATGGAAAACTCCAGAAATAAATAAATAATTCATTACATTTTAAACAGCTTCTTACTATATTATATTATTACAATCAGTTCTATTTTATTAGTTGGTGTTCTTAATCTCTATTACTGTGCCAGTTGTATAAAATAAATTCATCATAGATTTGTATATATAGGGAAAAAATCATAACATCCATGAGGTACAAAGAGTCTATGGTTTTAGATATTCACTGGAGATTGGAATGGATCTGTCACGGGAAAGGATGACTAATACATAACTCTTTGAAGTGGCATTCATTGCAAAAATGGTGAGTTTCCCTGGCCAGAGAAGGCCATCAAGCCTCTCATCCACTCTCCACATGGCACAGTTTGGTTACGTCGTGTGACTGTGGCCCTCAGGGCTCGTGAGCAAGAAGCATGGTGGAAGAATGGATGGAGACTAGGTCACGGAGGCGATTCCCCTTGGAAGGGATCAGCGTGGTTCTTGTGACACGCTGCTTAGTTCCTGCAAGAGTTGCTCATTGTAAAAAAAGCGACCTACGCCACGGAACCTTGTCGGACCCTGCCTCACCAAGTGACCAGCTCTGCCGATGGCCTCTGCTTCCTCTCCATTTCTCAACCATGTTGTCCTATGATACAGTCATCAGCGTTCCATTCTTGAAACTCTAGGCAAAGCACAATGAACTTCTTCTCTTTATAAAAACCCAGCTTGGGTATTCTATCTAACGATTTTTCTAATCAGACTGAGACAGGAGGTCAAGGAAGTCCCATAATGCATTGCTGCTTGGGGTGATAAAATGTATCATATTCAGATATTATGTCAAAATAGTAACATTATTATATAGATTGGACTACATCCTTAAGTTAAAATCTAAAACAAGCAGATGTTGTGAACAATAACGAGACTTCTCATGGCCATTTGTATATGAAAGTGTTACTAAAATTATATTAGTAGTAATGCTAGTAAGAAAAATAAGGTGAGAAAACAATCTAGTCCAACAATGTGTAGGGTAATCAATACAGGTGTGCTATGTCTAGGCCGTTCGAGTTAATATTCATCATTGTAGGAACCACAAGATTTATATCATTCTCCTATAATTCCACTCTGCTAGTGAGGGGCCATCAGTTAAATCATTACACAGAAAGCATAAACATAAGCAAAGAGATAATTGCACTTAGTCAGAGACATTTGTGGCTGGGAGCTATGACACACACATACACACACGCACACACACACACACACACCTGTACACTTGAAATATGTCTTACCTAATATCAGACAGGTCACACTTGTTCCCGGCAATCGCCATCACAATGTTTTCTGGGCCGTGCTCCTTCAGCTCCTTGACCCATTTTTTCAAGGTATGAAATGAATCCTAACCAAAAAACAAGATGAGTCACTCAACAGACCTGTCAATACACATGAAAGAAGTAGAGATACGAACCCGGTGTAATTCAAGACGTTTGGAGGGGACACTTAATTAACATTAGCCAAGATCCCTCTTTCTGGATTAAAGCCTGAGGGTGTTAAAAATCAACATGTGTAACCTTCATCAGTAAGAACCATTGACTAGAAATAACAGCCTTGACTCCGTGGGAACCAGGATCACAGAATCAAGCAAATACTGAGGCTTACTTCAGGAGAAACGTGTTTGTTCAGGCCCTGCTTGCCCTTCACTCACAACCTTCCTCCAGCGCAGAGGCCAGGTGCATAGATGTTTTGGCGAAAGCCATCAGAACTCATGGACTATACAACACCAATCAACCAGCTACCAGTCAGCATTCCAGAGGGACACCATCAAATCAAAGCACTCACTTGTTAATGAATATACCTCAAAATCCATTCCAGTCAATCTCATCTGCAGGAGATACACTCCAGGGTCCTCAGTGGACACCTGACAATGGCTTGGAACCCAAGCCTAGGAACAGCTTGTTTCTGTCCCATGAGTGCTTACGGCACAATTGAAGCAAACAAGTGGGATGAGTAAGATAAAAACAGTAACAAAGTAGCAGAGTCACAAGAATAGAATACATGGTTTTAAATGTACCACTTGTTTCTGAAATTTTCCATTTAATACTTTTAGATGGCAGTTGACCTTCGATAACAAGGACTACAGAAAGTCAAATCACAGATAAATGGGGACAACCGCCTACAAGCACACACCCATCGTTACCTTTATATACACGAATATTACCTCTGACCTTTGAGTGCTGCAACTGAACCACTAACAAAAAATAAGCTATCACGATAAGACACCCAGAACTTAAAACATTCTCCATGAAAGTGCTAACCGTGTGGCCTGGCCTCCGGAACAGCTCGGTTTTAACCAGTGGAAAGGTGGCTCAGCAGTTAAAACCTCAGCTGCTCTGTCAGAGGTTTGGTTCCCAGCACCTATATGGTGATTCATAAGTATCGCAAGTCTGGTTCCAAAGGATCCATTGCCCTCTTCTCACCTCTGTGGGAACCAGACACACACACAGTGTATGATATATATGCAAGTAAAATATTCATATACATAAATAAAATAGTTTTTTTTAAAGGGTCAGTTTTCAGATGAATGTTTATTGCTTTCGTAATTGAGAAAATCAATCAAAGCGGCTTGTGAGCGAAACACACTGGCTGCGTAGCTTTCAGTGTTCTTGCCCACCACCTTGCCGAGGCTCCCGGGGCGCTGGCAAGAATCCCAAAGCACCAATCTGCTTCGGTGTTTCTGGGATGGTCACCAAGCGGGGCATCTGAGGTCGGAGACAGTCTTACCTGCTTAGTGATGTCATAGACGATGACAGCTGCGGCCGATCCTCGGTAGTACATGGGAGCCAGAGAGTGGAACTGTTGAAAAGCAACCAGCAGTCTCAGGCCTCAGCCAACAAACAGATTTTAAGCATTCCTAAGCCACACATTAAAATTTTATGCGGCATCATCCCTGTAGGAGCTCTAAATCCCCCCCTTGGACTTTTCCAGGGCTTAAGATTAAGTAATAAATTTTGCTCCCCAGCTATACATACACTTGTGGTTTATAGGCCATGAAATTTCCTCTGGGCCAAAAGCCAGATACAGATTTATGTTCAGTGTTGCCTTCCTCTGAATTTTCTTCTTTCTACTGGCCCAGGACAGTCTCATTAGAACTATACAGTGGTAAGGAAAAGATAGATTTCGATGAGATGAAGAACAAGGGAAGGAGCAAAGGCCCAGTGGGCTGCTGGTTCCAGCAGGCAAAGCTTTATTGCCTACCAAGGTCAGCTAATAGTGACACATCAGATGGGCTTCGGCCTCCAAACCAGAAACATTAAGAACATTCACAATCTCTCCTCCACAAGTAAGATTGGATAATTATTCCCAGAATGTATACATTACATGTATATTTTGAAGGAGGACCTAGTTTTAATATAAATGTAAATGGTTTTAATAAATAGTTTGTTTGTTTGTTTGTTTGTTTATTTATTTATTTATTTTAAAAGCTGTTGAGATAGGCCAGTGAGTGAAAAAGAGCTCAACAGAGAGATGAAGAAATGACGAGTACTCACTACGAGTTACCAGTAAATGTTTACTCAATTAACAAAAGAATGAACTAAAAATGATTAGTGATTCAATAAACATTAAAAGGCCTCAGATTCAATGTTGGGGTGGGTCTGGGGAGCAAGAAACCCTCATCTACTACATGATAATTAGTGCTTTCCCAAAAAGCCGCTGGGAACGACCTAGCAGGAACTGATGTGTGCATCCCCTTTGACCTAGAAGTCTACTTACAGGAAATATACGATACCCTGGCCACCAGGCCCAGAAAGACATTTCTCTGCGTTGTAAAGGAAGTATAAATCAAAGAACATGAAGGTTCATCATGGCACTGTGTTATATCCTGGACTGAATGTCTGTGTGCTCTACACAACCCCAGTGTTGACATCCTTGTCAATGTGACAGCAGCATTTGGGAGGGAAGATCATGGGAGGTCATAGGTCATGGGATCAGATGAGGTCATGAAGAGAGTCTCATGATGGGATTGTAGTATTACACAGAGAGGAAGAATGCCCCCTCCACACCCAGTATGTGAGGATACAGAAAGGAGACTGCTTGTAAACCAGGATCTAACTCAGAACCATGAGAAAGAAAGGTCTGTTCTTTTTTTTTTAAACATAATTTTTAAAGATTTATTTAACATATGTATGAGTACACTATAGCTGTCTTCAGACACACCAGAAGAAGGCATCAGATCCCATTACAGATGGCTGTGAGCCACTGTGTGGTTGCTGGGAATTAAACTCAGGACCTCTTGAAGAACAGACAGTGCTCTTAACCCCTGAGCCGTCTCTCCAGTCCAAAAGGTCTGTTCTTAAAACTACCTGCTCTGCAGCATTTTGTTCTAGCCAAGGCTGACTAAAACATATGCAGATAATGGAATGTTCCACAACTCCTGAAATGAAGAGGATTTTTATTTAAAGGAAAACATCTTTTTGACATACTATGAAAGTGAAAAAATATCTAAAGGCAGCAGCGATAGAATTTCCTGTGAAAAAGGTGGACAGCAATGGATGTATAATTACTAGATCATTCCCAAACTGTTAGCAGTAGAAGGCCCAGTAATTTTAACATTCAAAAGGCTATATCATATAAATCACACAATAACTTTAAGATGATTTTAGGTTAAAATAAAATCTGGGCTGGTGGGATGGCTCAGCAGGTAAGGGCACCTGCCACCAAGCCTGAAGACCTGAGTTCAATCCCAGGAAGCCACGTGGTGGAAGGAGAGACCCACATCCTCTAGCTCTGACCTCTATCTGTGAGGGGTGGCAGAGCCACATGTCCCCCCACCCCATACAAAATAAATAAGATATTTCAAAAAAATAATTAAAAAATCAGCTGTTTTTATTGGAGCATAAAGGAGAAAGGAAAGATGAATCCCATAGTGTTTCTAGCAAACGACAAAACTACCAGTTCTCTCTATTTCCCACATGGTGCGTCTCGGTACTTCTCATTGGAATGCTCAGAAGACCTAGAGAGAAGCCAGGATGCAGACAAACAAGTCTCTCTTTGAAGAAAGAGCGCCTGGGAGTTCAGTGGCTTTTAAGAAATGGGGTGATGGAGAGTCCACCACTCTCCTCTGCCCACAAACACCACACCAGGTCTCACAGTGCAATACACCACACAGCCTTCACAGACACAGGCCGTCTCTAGATCTGTTCTAACTGCTAAACTCTGGAGAGACTCGTGCAGCCCACCCTTGGCAATGCACTCCTCCTGTGTCAAGCCCAGTCAGGGTTTTGGTTCATGGGAGGAAAAAGTAATGGCTGTAAACAGCAGGCTTTGCTGAAGGTAGAGGGCGCAAACAAAGCCCCCTTTCAGTCAATCAGGTGAGTTTCTCCTCAATCGCTCCCCACAACTTCTTGTTTCCAAAACAGCCTCTGCTAGAGAGTGAGCATGAACCCCACTTCCCAGAAGTCAGACACGTGACAGAGATTTCCCTTTGGGCTCTGACGCCAAAGCTACCTCTTGAAGAGCCAATAGCCTGTGGGTCTCATGAATTATTGAAGACCCTCGGCCTGTAATGCATTACGCTTCTCTTCCATTCCCCACAAAGGAATCACTCTGAAATAAATCTGTCGGTGAAGCCACTTAAAGGATGTTATTGCTGGAGACGTGGGGGGTTTTAATAAATTCAAAGTTAATGTCGCAGTTCTGAAACACAATAATGCATTGACCAAAGGGTAATATTTGTGAAGGACAAAGAGATAAATCATTTCTAGCTTACAATATATATCCATTTACTCCACACAGGGAGAACAGAAGTGCACACGCTCAGCCACGCACTGGTGTGACATAATTTACCTTCCGAGAGGCCAGAATTAGTATCGACAGGAGGATGATAGGAGATTCTTCCAGAATAAAGGTCACACTTGCAAGAGGTCAGTAAAAGCTTTCTTATTAAAACCCCCTTTGAAAGGCTATTTAGAAATCAGTACGTTAGACACCAATTCCATCCTCACAGACTACTCAACAAAATATATACTTTCAATTTCAGTGTTCAGATAATGTCCAGGGACCATGTAGGAGCAGCCAGAAAATTCTGGAAAGCCAATTTGTCTCTTCAAAGAGATGGTTATCTATGTTCTTTGAACATGTGGCTAGTGTGGGTTTTTTGTTTGTTTGTTTGCTTGCTTGCTTGTTTGGTTTTTTCCTTAAGATTTGTTTATTTTATTTATATGACTACACTGTTGCTGTCTTCAGACACACCAGAAGAGGGCATCGAATCCCATTACAGATGGTTGTGAGCCACGGCATGGGTGCTGGGAATTGAGCTCAAGACTTTTGGAAAAACAGACAGTGCTCTTAACTGATGAGCCATCTCTCCAGCCCTTAGTTTTGTTTTGTTTTTAAGATTTCATTTGTGTGTGTGTGTGTGTGTGTGTGTGTGTGTGTGTGTGTGTGTCTGTGTGTCTATGTCCAAATCCCCTTGGATCTGGGCTTACAGAGGTGGTGGTGAGCTGCCCAGCATGGGTGCTGGGAACCACATTCAGGCCCTCTGGAAGAGCAATATCCACTTTTAACTACCGAGCCCTTACTACTTGGCTTTTTACAGTTGTCTACATTGTAGAAAGGAATGGCCACCAGCATGCTGACTTCTCAGCTTTGGGGATGAATGTCGCAGTAGTCAGTTTCAGACCACGCTAACAAAGCATCTGAGGTCATCAATTGATCTGAGAGAAAGGGGCTATGTCACCTCAGAGTTAGGGGTTCGAGCCTAGTGGCAGTCGGTCAGATGTAGCCTGGAGTTAAGAAGACTTTCCATGGCAGGTGCAAGACCACTCACTCCACGAGGGGTCACAGAACAGAGAGAGAAGTTGCCAGGATTGCACAAGCTCCCTTCAAGGGCATGACCCCAGCGACAGACAGACAGGCCCTACCTACCACAGCTCTTCCCACCTTCCAATAACACCACATGGAGAATGAGACATTTTACACATGGTCCTTCAACACTCAAGCTATCGGGCGGCATGACCTTTCTGAAAAGCAGCCACTCATGGTATTTCCTTTTCTTATTTTTTCAATATATTTGTATTGATTATTAAGGAATTACATACAACGCACCACCCCAATCATACTCACTTCCCATTCCTCCCAGATCTGTCCTGCTACTGTTGTGCCCTCTCTAAATCAGTAAATGAAGGGGGAGGAGGAGGAAGAGGGGGAGGGGAGGAGAGGGGGAGGAGAAGGAGGGGGAGGGGAGGGGCGAAGACACTGAGTCTTATTTGTGTTGCCCCTATTCTCACTGGAGCATGCTTAAAGCCCCTTGAAGAAACCCACCCTCCCGCCAGAAGCCATCGACAGTGAGGAGCTGCGCTTCAGCATCTTCATCACAGATTTTAAGGGCTCCCTTCAACAGCTTCCTGTCTGGACTGTTTCTTTTTTGTAGAGGAGTAGAATGGGGGAGAGAGAGGTGCCACCGAAACCTTCACTGTCTCTCATTCTCAATTTTGAGTCTGCTGTCGCAGATGCTACTGCGGATGAAGCTTCCTGTCCATTGCAGCCAGCAGCAGCATGGACCGCAGACAGAAACGTGGCCTCCGGCAGTAGTAACACAGATCGTGGAAGTCGATGTGGCCCTCATGGACCAGGAACACTGGCGTGCCCCAACAACCCCTGCGGGCCGCAGCATGAATCATGTAGGTCTTTGAGGAGGCCCAATCCACAAATAAACCATTCTCATCTAGAGCATGCCAGACATCCTATGGTTGCTGAGTCAGAGTGTCAGAGCGACTGTGAGCTCCAGGACACCACCCCATCAGCCCTACTTAGCAACAACGAACATAGACGCTGTATTTCTAAAGTCTTACAATGTCCAGGCTCTTTGGTAGGATCCCACCTCTTAAGGTAATGGTGAAGATGGTCACGAAACCACCAGAATTCATTCTAGTTATGCTGAGGAATCAAAAATGCTCTCAATGTCTAATCATCAGAAAATGGAAACCTAGATTTTGGTTTAGTCCTCTAAGATTCTGGGATCAATAACTAAATTCAAGGTTTTCAAAAACAGCAAATGGCACAGGAGGTGCTATGGCCCATGGGTGTTTTCTGAATAGCCCCATGGTGCTGTTTGTGGGGGAAAGGTTTCCTGCTACAGTGAATTGGAGGGACAGTCCACATCACATGCGGCTTCCTAGAGGCTGCCAAGGTATCAGGAGTGCATCAAAGACCACAAAGACTTCCAGAGGAAGAAAATCCAACTCAAAATTTCCTTTTTTTTTTTTTTTTTT
>JADRCD010204827.1:65269-86332 GCA_019843815.1 Montemys delectorum | reverse complement strand
TTTTTTTTTTTTTTTTTTTCGAGACAGGGTTTCTCTATATAGCCCTAGCTGTCCTGGAACTCACTCTGTAGACCAGGCTGGCCTCGAACTCAGAAATCCGCCTGCCTCTGCCTCCCAAGTGCTGGGATTAAAGGCGTGTGCCACCACCGCTCGGCAAGGTGGTGGTACTTTTAATAAATGGCAGATAATAGAAATAAAAGAGAAAAGACACCCCCAACTCTGTGAGCCCTAGACATCCTGACATCCTCTGGAAGTATTTTGTCCTGTTTCCCTCTTTCTTGGCAGATGACTTCTGTTGTTGTTTTGGGACAAGGTCTCACTATGTAACAGTCTTGGCTGGCTCAACTCACAGAGATCACTTGACATTGCCTCCTGAGTGCAGGGTTAAAGGAATATACTACTGCACCACCACCATCCCCCCCCCCCCTGCATATTTCTTTTATAGTTGGATTTATTTGTATATGTATCAAGTGTGTATCACACACAGTGTGTGTGGAGTTCAGAGGACAGTTAGCCAGAGTCAATTCTGTCTTTTCAACCATATGCTTCTCAATGTTCAAATTCAGGTCGGCAGGTTTGGCAGCAAGCCCCCTTGCCTACTGTGCCCTTTCATTGGTCCTACGCTGTAATTTTGAGGTTTTTGAAGTAAACATCATTTATTGTGGTTCAACACAAGACAGAATGTACACCTTATAGGTGTACAGGTATGTGAGTTTTGACACATGTAACACCTCTGTAAACACCACCCAGCTAAGACACAGAACATGGCCTGATTCTCCCACTGACAAGCTTCGCTGTTTGCCAGTGAGCCCTTACGGAGCATCTCAGCTCTCGTGGCATGCCTCCTCTCCTCTCCTTCCCACTTAGCTTTCCCTGCCAGGAGGTGCAGCTCCCTAGCACTGCTTCTGTGTGAAGTAGAGGGCACCAGGAGATGGTCAGGCCTAGGATGTTGCCACATTGTTTGCAGAGTGCAGTGTACCTGGATACTGATTTGCCTTTGAGACAGATCTTGCTATATATATAATACAGGCTGGCCTTGAACTCTCAATGATCCTTCTGTCTCAATGAGCCTTTGAAAGACTGACTTTAGGTTTTTTTTTTTTTTTTAAAGATTTATTTTATTTATTTTATTTTTCTGTGTATGAGTACATTGTAGCTGTACAGATGGCTGTGAGCTATCATGTGTGTGACTGCTGGGAATTGAACTCAGGACCTGTGCCGGCCCCGCTCACTTCAGCCCCTCTCACTCCAGTGTAATAGACTGTAGCTGTCTTCAGACATACCAGAAGAGGGCATCAGATCTCATTACGGGTGGTTGTGAGCCACCATATGGTTGCTGGGATCCGAACTCAGGACCTTCAGAAGAGCAAGCAGTCAATGCTCTTAAGCCGCTGAGCCATCTCACCAGCCCTCCAGATAGGTTTAATGACTTCCAGATAGGATAGGAATTGTCCCCCATCACTTGTGTCCCACGTTTTCCTCATAAAATTTGAACTGTTGGCCCTTTGTCCACAGTTAAGTCCTTATTTATGTAATTCTGAGGCACTGTCACTTAGCTTTATAGCCATCATGACTGTGCACTGTCAACTTTGCCCACTTCCAGCCACAGCTCCCAGGTGCTAGGACGATAGGTTTGTGCCATCTGGACTGTCTATGCGGAGATTTTTAAGTGCTCAAGTGGCTCTAGGAAGAACAGAGCTTGAGTCATGTATTGTAGCTTACCTGTAATGCCAGTCCTTGGGAAGTAGAGACACTCTAGTAGTTCAAGGCCAGCCTTCATTACATAAAACCCTATCCACACCTCCAACTCCCCCCCAAAAAAGGCACAGGTGGGAAGAGGAGCTTGGGGCAGGGTTGAAGTGCTGGGTTTCCTGGGACTATTTGATAGGAGGGGGGCATCTGCTGAGTGTCCTGAACCCCAGCAACAAAGCTTTGTATGTGCAGCTCCTGTCCCCTGAAGACTACCAGCGTTTCTTGGACCTGGGTGTGTCTATCGCAGAGAACCGAAGCACCTTGAGCTACCACTGCAAGACCCCCGACTGCAGGGGCTGGTGCTTCTTTGAGGATGATGTCAATGAGTTCACCTGTCCTGTGTGCACCCGTGTCAACTGTCTGCTCTGCAAGGTGAGACAGAGACCATCTAGCTGGGGCTTGCTATGACTGGCTGTGGCAGCTGCACGGGCTGCAGTCTGAGCCTAGGGGAGAGCTGCTTTAGTGGTTACACTACCCATCAACACCTAAAATAGGATTTATATTAGGCTCCCCCTTCCTGAACCCTGCGTCTGCTGTAAAACGGATCTAGGCTAAATGAGGGCTTTCACTGATGGCACTCAGTGCTGGAGTTGGGCCTCTTCTGCCCCTCACAGCTTAAGCCTCTGGGGAATGTCTCACTCAAGAGCTTCTTGCCCTTCAGGCCATCCACGAGGGCATGAATTGCAGGGAGTACCAGGACGACTTGGCCCTACGGGCTCAGAATGATGTGGCTGCCCGGCAGACGACAGAGATGCTAAGGGTAAGTCATGGTCGTGGCCAGGGCCTGGGGACTTGTGTTGTAGATGCTTCTTAGGAAGGACCAAGTTCACATGTTCTTGGAGGCCCAGTCTTCCTCCAGGTGTGTCTTCAGTAGGGTGTCATGTGTGGAACTGAAGGAAGAGTCTGGGTTGGGGAGCCCTCAGTAACAGAGTGCCAGGCTCTGAGGGAAAATCCACTGCAGAGAGCAAGGGCAGGGCCTCAGTAACGGAGTGCCAGGCTCTGAGGGAGAATCCAAAGCAGAGAGCAAGGCCAGGGCCTCAGTAACGGAGTGCCAGGCTGTGAGGGAGAATCCAGTGCAGAGCCTCAGGAGCTCCCCTTCCCAGGTGATGCTGCAGCAAGGCGAGGCCATGCACTGCCCACAGTGCCGGATTGTGGTGCAGAAGAAGGATGGCTGTGACTGGATCCGCTGTACAGTCTGCCACACTGAGATCTGCTGGGTCACCAAGGGCCCACGCTGGGGCCCTGGGGTGAGTCTTTGGGGTTCTGGAAAGCTTAGGGGGGGTGTAGTTACTGGAGTGGGACTCAAGACTTCAGCCATGAACTCAGTCCAGCCCACCATGTTCAGCTAAGGAGGAAAGATTGTTAGTTTATTATTTAATTTGAGTCAGGGTCTCATAATGTAGACCAGGCAATCCTCCCAGTCTGAGAGCCATCTGCCTCTTCCCCCAAAGTACTGGGGTTAAAAGGTATGTGCTACCATTGCCTGGTTTAATTTTGTTTTTTATTGTTTGTGCACCTGTGTATGCATGCTACAGAGAGAGGGAGAGGGGGGAGGGGAGGGAAGGAGAGAAAGAGAGAGCATGCGAGAGAGAGAGAGAGAGAGAGAGAGAGAGAGAGAGAGAGAGAGAGAGAGAGCAAGCAAGTATGCGCTCAGGAAAGATTTTATTTTTATATTTTGAGACAGGGTTTCTCTGTAGCCCTGGGTGTCCTGGAACTGACCAGGGTGGCTGTAAATGCAGAGATCCACCTGCCTTTGCCTCCTAAGTGCTAGGTTTAAGGTCAGCCTGGCTGATTTTCTCTCCATCTCTCTCTCTCTCTTTTTTTTATACTGTAGCCTGGGTTGCCTTGGGATTTGTGGCAGTCCTCCTGCCTCAGCCTCCCGAGTGCATGTGTCACCTTGCTGGGCTTAAGGGTTAGGTTTTTTTTGTTTTTTTTTTTTAACATCCTAACAGTGTTTAAAAGGTTGTCAAAGGCTACTGTTTGGAAGCGTAGAGAGACACAGTAAATAGTCCTGGAGCCACCAACCCCATGCTCTGTGTTTATGCAGAGGGCTCAGGGCCTGCCAGGCTTTGACCTGGCCTGAACAGCAAGGCTCACCTCTTCTGCATGAGGGGAGAACAAGTCAAGGTCAGTCTGGAGGTGGAAGGAGGCTTGTCAGTCTCTCTATCTGGCACATTACCAGGGTCTGTCTCAGATTGTCAGAAACAAGTACCAGAGAAGTGCCTGTGGGTGGTGACCGTCAGTATTGGTGGTGTGTTGCTGGCATCATTACAGTGGATGTAGAGACAGGCAGTGCAGAGGGAACTTTTTCCTTCTGCCCAAGTGCTGGTCCACCTGCAGCTGGATCCCCTTCTCTCTCTGGCCTGGAGAAGACCATGGAGTTTAAGGGTGCTGGAGAGGTTAGGGTGGGGTTAGCAGGCCTCCATGACTGCCTCCTTGAGGTTACTGAGGCTGTCCTGTGCAGGAGGGCTTCTGGCAACCCCACTGCACCTTTAGATGGGCCCTGCCTTTGGGCTGATAGAGTGACTTTTGGAGATAGCCTGTTTTTACCAACCGGATACCCTCTTTTCTTTATCCTTTAGGGCCCAGGGGACACCAGTGGTGGCTGCCGCTGCCGGGTCAATGGGATTCCATGCCACCCAAGTTGTCAAAACTGCCACTAAGTTGAAGATGGTAACTCTGATACTGACCCAGCCCCACATGTGTAGCAGCGAACAGTAGGGCTAGGCCAGGAGTTTTAGCTCTAGTTTGGCCACCATACCTTTAAGCTTGGTAAGGGAGAAAGCCTGAGCTGTACTGCAGTCTGATTGCTGTGTTACAAGAACCCAGCTGAGCTGATGTCAGTTGCACTGCCTCTGTTGCTTCAAGGGGTTGCTGACCAGACCTCATGGCCCTGTGCTACCCTACCCTTACTAGCCACCAGCCTTAATTAAACACAGCCTTGGCCTGAGGCCTGGCTGGCTAGTGCTCTGAACCTCTGAGTGACTATTTCCCCTGAGCTTGCTCCCTGAGGACCCACAGCCTCATCCTTTGCCTTGCTGGCTTTCTGGGCACTCCTTAAAGCTGATGTGATTCCATCCAGGACCCAGGTAGATTAGTAGGTCAGGAAAGCCCATGGGGTCCAGCTCTGCATTCCCCTCTTTAAGTGAATTAAAGTGGTTTTCCGAGAAGGAAAATGTGTCATGCTTGAGGGAACAAATGTCCTAGGCTGGGGCTACATAGATGGCTCAGTGGTTAAGAGCACTGACTGCTCTTCCGGAGATCCTGAGTTCAATTCCCAGCAACCATATGGTGGCTCACAACCATCTGTAATGGGATCTGATGCCCTCTAAAGACACAACAGTGTACTCACATATATAAAATAAATCTTTTTAAAAAAATGTCCTAGGCTGGGTACAACACAGGCAGGATAAGTGAGCTCTGGAGAGCTTGGAGGTTCTGGTGGTTGGGGGAACAAGGCTGGCTCAGCTCTGGGACCCCTGTAGCAGACCTGGCACCACCATGTCCAACTCTTGGGACAAGGTTGCTTGGGCAGTATTAGCCAAGACTGGTGAAATTTATGGAGAAGGGCTGGAAGCTTTGAGGCATACTAGGGAGGGAGGCCAAGGCAGCAGCTGGAGGCTGGGAAGAAAGGCTTAGCTGCTCCTTCTTTGGGTATCTAAGTAGAAGAGCAGAGGAGTTTCTGAAACTGCTGAAGCCAAGCAGGGAGGAGGTCCATTCTGATTTAACAGCAGAGGCAAGATGGAAAAGCCATGTTGTGATATCTGTTCTGGTGGTTTCTCTCCACTCTGGCCCATTCAGCTCTTTCTGAGATTGAGTATTACTGTCTTCCCATAATGTGATCCTTAACAAAAAGCCCACACATGTAAAAGTCTCAGTCCACATTCTAGGGTTTTCCAGCCCTGCAGTATATATCCCTGGATGTACCTATAGCCTCAGTGGGGTCAGAAAAGAACCTCGACAGTGAAGAATTGTTTTGATTTTAGAAATAAGGTCTGTGTAGCCCAGGCTGTCCATGAACTTGTGGCAATCTTTTTTCCTGCCTTGATCTCCATGGTATTGAGAAAACAGATATGCACCAAGCTTGGCCTAAGACTAGTTATACATGTGCCCTTCCTTTATTACCCAGGTAACAAAATCCCACTTGTCCTTTGTGTTCGGTCCTCATGTCCTCAGCTGCTTTTGCCACTCAAAAGTCCTAAACAAACAAACAAACAAACAAAGGCCAGAGCACCCTAGGCATATCCTGTACCTGTCACCTAGTTGTGATGGTGTCCACAGCAGGTACAAGATGAAGCCCACACTTCCTGGAGCTGAAGAGAACTCAGTGGCCGAGAATATAATTCTCCTACAAGAGGATCCAAGTTTAGTTTCTTTTTCTTAGTCCTGGCTGTCCTGGAACTCACTCTGTAGACCAGGTTGGCCGGAAACTCAGAAATCTGCCTGCCTCTGCCTCCCAAGGGCTGGGATTAAAGGTATGTGCTACCACTGCCTGGCTTCCAAGTTCAGTTTCTTATACCTGAACTCCCATCTTCTGACCTCTAAGGGCACCTGTAGTCACATACACATAAGTGGAAAACCCAAAAAAACAAAAAACAGTTTTGCTAAAAACCCTTGCTGTGCCCACAAAGGGATTAAAGGATGGCTGAAAGCCTGAAGTCCGAGCCTTGATTCTGGATCAGTCTCCTCTTTGCCTCTGCTTGGGCATGTTAATCACATGTCTACCCACCTAATCTTGCTCTTTCCTTCAAAGGCTGAAGGCAGATAGGCCCTTGTCATAATACATGTCCTAAACAAAACCTTGAACCCCAAAGATGACTTGAGGTCACTGGACCTTTGTTCCATGTGCTGACTAAACTGCTTCTCACTACTTATGTCTTAAGTTGGGTATCAAACTAGGGAAGTATCGAGCTTAGCTAACCTTGCTGGCTGCTATAACCAGGACTTTTGCCCTAAATCAGTTACACCTGTGTGTGAAACGAAACTGGAAAGGATCACTGTCCTGCCGCCAAGGATGACAAGCCTACAGACCACATGCTGAGTATCTGAGGCTCACCATATCCAGGCAAGCAGTGATGATCACAAAGACAAGTGATTAGGAATCACATAAGGGCATTTATTTCATACAAGGCTCTGTACAAAACATCTACACATATTTTTTACAGAGTAAGTAAATACCTGAAGGTAAATTGACAACGCTTTCTTCTTAGTGGCAGGGAAGTTCTGTTATGGGCACAGACCACTCTTCAGCTCAGCACACACCAGTGCCACCTGCTTGTTTGGATGCAGAATAGTGGCTTGGACCCTGAGCCCATGCCCCTCCCTCAGCCAGCAAGCTTCCCAGTCTTCAAGCAGGCTAGAGGCATAGATAAGCTCCTGGGGTAGACCGATAGTATTCTTCACCTTATCACTCTGGATCCTGGAAACTTCTCCTTTGTCCTGAATGAATCCCAGTGAATCACTCACCCAAGGCAAGGCTCCTGTTTGGAGTAGGACTTGCCACTCTGGCTTGACTTAGTTAAAGTGCTTTGTGTAACTCAGCCTGGACACCTCCTATATGCTCTGGCTCCGTGGCTGCCCAGCATGCAGAGTGTCCCACTGCATACAATGGGCACAGGGAACAAGGGGATGGGCAGGGGACACGTCGGGTGTGGACATGGCAGGAATGGAGAAGAGTGCCCAGGAAGGATAAGGAAACTAGCTTCCCACTACACACTCTAAAGCAGCAAAAGGCACTTTTGTTTTCAAGCCAGTTACTATAAAACACACCTGGCTTCATTTTTAACAAAGCCAGCCTAGGAAGACCGAGTGATCCCATGGATCCTGTACACCTCTCCTGGAGGAGCCCAGGTATAGTGAGGCTGGTGGTGTGGGGTTCCTGCCAAACCCTGTCTACATGCTGGCAAGTTTCCAAGGACATTCCCAGCCTGAGACCAGCAGCTGAGGAGATCAACACAAAGACAGGCCAAGGTGGGTAATAAGAGGAAAATAAGGAAAGTGAGACAGGAGGAAGTAGCACTGTGGGGTATCGGGGTGTTCACAAACAACTTTGGCTAAACTGAGCAGGAGAATATCTCAGATGCAATCCTGTCATCCCAGATAATTGGGAGCCAAGGCAGGAGGATCAAAAGTTCAAGGCCAGCCTGGATAATTTAGGTAGACCCTGTTTCAAAACTAAAAAAAAAAAAAAAAAAAAAAAAAAAACAACTTGGGGCTGCTCAGTGGTAGAACACTTGCTTCGCATGTGCAAGGCCCTGGGTTCTATTCCCCTCCAAAAAAGGACAGAATAAATTTAGCCCAGTAGAAGCTCAATGCTCTGATAGCCTCTCTCATGAAGAAACAATGAAAGAGGCTGGAGAGATGGCTCAGCAGTTAAGAGCACTTACTGCTGCTTCACCGAGGCGTGGCATTCAGATCCCAGCACCCACACCAGGCTCCAGGAAACCTGAAGCCCACCTGTGGCCTCTGTGGGCACCTGTACACACACATAAGTAATTTTTTTTAAAGTGAAGAGTACTTGCTATGTTAGGTGTATACAATCATAAAAACAGTATTAAAAATGTCTTTGTAGGTTATGTCATGTGGCTTGTAGAGGAGAAAACAGGGAGACACAGGCAACAACATCCTGGTGATTAACGTTCCTCTACGTGTGATTTCTAGGCTGGGATCATTAAAAATTTAAATAGAACCTAGCCCAAGTCTTACCTCTGATTCTGACCAGCTAATATGGCCACTTTTAAGAGGGTCCAGCTGGCTTCCAGACTAGAGTTCTCTCCCCTCGCTTCCATTCCAAGGCTAGACCATCCAACCTGCTTTGTCTGAAGATACTCAAGACATGTGGTGCTGTAAGGAGGGCATCTCTGGGCCTAACGTTCTAGACAGTGAGTTGGGTAACCAGATGCTCCAGAGCCACTTCTAACAGGAGGAGAGGTGCAGAGAGCACTCAGGTCTGGCAAGCCCAGTATCAGGCAGCTCTGCCACTAGCCATCAAAGCCAAAAGACAAGCTGCCAAGGGTGGCAGACAGAACACCCCCAACAGAAACCTTTTAATCACAGCAACTTCACCCTCTTTCTGGAAATGGGGAAGAGCCTGGCGCCCTGGGTGAGGAACTGGCTGCTTGAGCTTAGTTTAGGGAAACAGCTGCAGCTGGAACTTAGGGGCCCACTCCAGGGCACTCTTCACCACTGCTAGTGCCGCTGCTCCAAGGGCCACTGTCAGCCCCATCACTGCCAGTTTCACAAAGCGGTTGGTCCTTGGTTTGGTCAGGACATCTTTTGTTCGAGCCTCAGGCCTCAGAAGTCCCCGAAACCGCTGCCGCAGCACCATATCTGGCCTCTGCTGAGTCGATGCCAGCTCAAAGTCTTTGAAAGTAGAGGCTGCCGTTCTGTGGAAGGAAGCAGAAGGTAGCACAGAGGGGCAGAAGACATTGAGCAGGCCCTTGCTCAGCATGCTCTTCTGGTAGAAATCTATATGGCCTGCAGAGAAGAACATGCTGCAGTGTGGAACCCCATACCCTCTAGACAAGTTGACTCTCCAGGGATGGTTTGATTTTCCAACTGCCCCACAGCTGCAGCTGCAGCAGCTCGCCCACCTCACCTCTCAGCCTCCTGCTGAGCAGCCGCTTCCCTTGCAAGTTCAGAAGGGGGAAACTGAACAAAGAGGTCTCCGGCTCTGCTGATGAGTGTCTCATAGGGTAGGTCCTGAGGGATCTGGGACAACAGGTGGTGGACAGAAGCCATGTCACAGTCACAGTCCAGGACTTCCTGCTCCCGGTACAGCACGATCTGGGGAGGGCAGGCTTTGAATCAGGCACCAGACTGGACACTTGTGTCTCTGTGTCTCTCCCCCTCCCCCACACACTGGATACCTACCACACACACACACACACACACACACACACACACACATCTTAGATACAGACAGCACTCAGCCTAGAGGTTCAGCAAATGCTATGTCCCACTCCACCTATAATGTGAAAGACTACCTAATTCTCATTAAGTCCTCTGACAAGTCTTGAAATAAACTGACATTCAGAAAGAAGAAACGGGTCTCAGGAGATTGAGGAGCCTCAGAAAAGCCTGACAGAGCCATCTTACTTCCCTTAGACATCCTCCTGACTGCAGAGCTGATGTTTACAGCTGCTGAAGGGCCCCTTTCCACTCAGCGCTTTGGGGCATGAGCCCCTAAGCCTAACACCACGCCTGCCTCTGAAGACACACTGAACCACCCACTGGCTGTGCCCATACCGATGTCTACTAGCTAGAGTTCCAGGAGATGACAGTAGTCACTGACAGTCACATGGCACTCTGGTGCTTTGAAGGGTCTCAAGCCTCTCTAAGTGAGGACAGTTGCTTAACATTTCCTAACACTTTTCAGACTAGGGAATGGGCCACCTGGCTGGGCTCTACTGTCCCCTTCAAGAACGCTGATCATGCTAGATGGGTTAACGGTGAACCTAGCCACTGCCTCCCAGTGTGTACCTACCACAGCTGCAAAGTAAATGGGCATGAGTGGGTGGCAGGCCAGGAAGAAGTCGTATAACCTCACAACGTGCCTGAAGTCCATCAGGACGTGCCCAAACCAGGTGATAAGCCAGCTGAGGGCAAAGATGGTCCCAACCTCAGCACTAGGAGCAAAGGAAATCACAAGTTAAGTGTCCTGCCAGCTCACCCCTTTCCTTTCACTGAGCTTTCTTTGTTCTTAAGAGCTGTACTTGGAAAGTGCACTTTTTTCCTTGGGAAATTTACGCCACTTAGGAACTCAGAATCTTCTTTTTTTCCTTTTCTTTTTTTTTGGTTTTTTCGAGACAGGGTTTCTCTGTGTAGCCTTGGCTGTCCTGGAACTCACTCTGTAGACCAGGCTGTCCTGGAACTCAGAAATCCGCCTGTCTCTGCCTCCCAAGTGCTGGGATTAAAGGCGTGCGCCATCGCCCAGCTCAGAATCTTCTTAAAAAACACAAAGTCTCAAAAATGTACCACAAAGGCAGGTGGTGATGGCACATTCCTGTATTCCCTGAGGGGAGAAGGGTGGCAGGCAAAGGCAAATGGATCTTTGAATTCAAGGCCAGCTTGGCCTACAGAGTGAGTTCCAGGACAGCCAGGGCTACACAGAGAAATCCCTTCTCAAAAACCAAAAACTAAAACCAACCAACCAAACAAACAAACAAACAAACAAAAAAAGCACTCTGAAGATGGGGAGGAGCTCACTGGTTGAGTACGGCCTCTCCTTCCAGGCTACTTTTCTCATGCAAAACCAACCTCCACCTGAGAACAGGAGCAGCCTCTCTCAGAGAGTAGCACCTCCTTGAGCACCAGGCAGGAGGCAAAGCACACACACATGTGAAAGTAAATCTTTAAAAAAAGGACTTCTTATCTTTACATATGTGTGTGCGGCTGTGTTTGTTTATGTATACCACACAGGCATCTGCACAGGCCAGAGGGTGTTGGACACTTTAGAACTGCAGTTAAGAACAGATTTGAGTGCCCAGGCCTTCTGCAAGAGCAATAAGTACTCTTAACCTCTAAGCCATTTTTCTATTCCTTCTGTTTGTTTTTGTTTTTATTTTAAAAAAAAATTTTTTTGTTCTATTGTTTTTGAAACAGGGTTTCACTATGCAGACTTGACTGGCTTGAAACTCATCATCTAGACCAGGCTGGCCTTGAACTCAAGATACCTGCCTGTTCTGTCACTGGCATACACCACACTGCCCAGCTTGTCCTCCCCCTCCCCCAACCTCTCTGACCCCCATGTGTCTCAGATTGGCTTCAAAGTCATCACAGAGCCAAGACTCGTCTAGAATTCTTTGCATTATTTTGTAAAAATTTATTTTTACCACTGGGTGTGGTAGCACTGAGAAGGCAGAGAATTTTTTTTTTTAAAGATTTATTTATTTATTTATTTACTTACTTATTTATTTTTGTTGTTGTTGTTGTTGTTTTTAAAGGCAGGTTTCTCTGTCTAGCCCTGGCTGTCCTGGAACTCACTCTGTAGACCAGGCTGGCCTCCACTCAGAAATCCGCCTGCCTCTGCCTCCCAAGTGCTGGGATTAAAAGCGTGCACCACCACTGCCCAGCTTATTTATTTTATGTATATGAGTACACATTGTAGCTGTACAGATTGTTGTGAGCCTTCATTTGGTTGTTGGGAATTGACTTTTAGGTCCTCTGCTCACTCTGGTCAGCACCGCTTGCTCAGTCCCTGCTGGCTTCGGCCCAAAGATTTATTATAAATAAGTACACTGTAGCTGCCTTCAGATGAACCAAAAGAGGGCATCAGATCTCATTACAGGTGGTTGCTGGGATTTGAATTCAGGACCTTCGTATAGCAGTCGGTGTGCTCTTACCTGCTAAGCCATCTCGCCAGCCCCGTAGAGGGTCTTTTTTTTTTTTTTTTTTTTTTTTTGGTTTTTCGAGACAAGGTTTCTCTGTGTAGCCCTGGCTGTCCTGGAACTCACTCTGTAGGTCAGGCTGGCCTCAAACTCAGAAATCTGCCTGCCTCTGCCTCCCAAGTGCTGGGATTAAAAGCATGCACCACCACTGCCCGTAGAGGATGTTTATATGAGTTCCTATCTGGCCAAGACTACAGAGTGAGACCCCATCTCAAAAAATAAAAACTTATTGGAAAATAATTTTTTGTATCTGTGTGTTAGTGTGTGCATGGTGTATAGGTGCCTAGGAAAACAAGAAGAAGGTGTAGGAAGGTGTTGAATTCCCCAGAGCTGGAGTTACGGGCAGTCATAACTGAACTCTGCTCCTTTCAAGTGCAGTAAGGACCCCTAACTCTTTAGTCCCTCTTAATCCTTCTGTCTTTACCATCCAAGTGCTTCACCATAGCATGTGGCATCACATGTAGCTTTTCCTTTAACCTTCTAAGAATTTATGACACACCCATCAAATGCAAGCTCCTAAAGCCCCGAGCTGTCATCCCTACATGCTAGGTTTGTGAAGAAACAGAAAGCCAAAAGAGCAAGGAGCAGGGTTGCCATGTGTGTCTTCTTACCTCTGCATGAAGTCATGGAGTTCTGGGTTCACTTGGTCAATGATGGGCATCAGATAATTTAGGATGTGCTTGGTGTTGTCCATTGTGGGATCCATGAAATCCCTAAGGAAGACAATTCAGTCAATGCAAGTGGTCAGGTCCAACGTTGTGCTTAGGGCTAGTGAATGGAGTGGGCTTCAACTATTCAGATATCTGTCTGTCTTAGGAGACTGGGGAGCGACCCAATGCACAGGTACCTGAGGTGGTGGGTAGACAATTTTTCTACCAGGGGTGTTGCCAGCTCCTCGCCCACCACCAGCAGAAAAGTGACCACGATGTCATGGTAGCCCTGGTAATAGTGGAGCTGAGGGTTGCGATCCAAGATAAGGAGGATGATATCAATTAGCTCTTCCTGGAGTCCTTCTCTCTGCTCATCTGGCATGCCTGGAGAGAGGAGATGCATCTGCATTGGCAAGGGATCCTAATGACAGAATAGGTCAGCAATGCTTTTCAGAGTAAAGTGTCCAGTGACAGACAATGAATTACAAACAAGTTGGCCTTGCCTTGCAAAATCTACACATTGCTGATGACACCCAGCCCAGGAAAAGCCTCTGGGAGGGCTTCTGGGAAAATCACCTTACAGTTAGCATGGTCAATCAAGAGAGAAGAACAGCACAGGCTCCACAGGCTCTGCACGTCAGTGATCTCCTGTCACCACATCACAGACACGACCCTAAACCTCATGAGCAACATAAGCATAAAGTGACCAAGTTAACTGGCTGCTATGCACACAAAGAAACTGTTGACATTAAAGGAGGCTCAAAAGAAGTTTGAACAGCAAAAGAATCTGTGCTTCTTTTTCTGATAATTAGTAAATTATTTCTGGTAAGAATGGATAAATGGTGAAAGATGAACTTTTCTATGAGTTAGATATTCTGAACAAAAGGGTGCTGTGATGCCTGTTTACCTTAAATAGTTCAGAAACAAAATTATGTGTATGTGAATCCAAAGAAACAGGCAATTAATATGGCAAAGTGTGAATCTGCAATATCAGCAGAAATTGGCCCTTCTTCATGGAATGAAATTATATAAGGAATCATATAAAAATTAAAATTGGGCTGGAGAGATGGCTCGTGGTTAAGAGCACTGACTGCTCTTCCAGAGGTCCTGAGTTCAAATCCCAGCAACCACATGGTGGCTCACAGCCATCTCTAATGGGATCTGATCCCCTCTTCTGGTGTGTCTGAAGACAGCTACATTGTACTTATATATATAAAATAAATAAATAAATCTTTAAAAAAAAAAAAAAGACACATAGAATCCCATAGGAAAGATAAGAGGCTAGAGCAAAGCTTGGGGTGACTGGTATGTTAAAATATAGTAACAATGGTTGTTGTTGTTTCTGCTTCCTTGAGAAGTTATGAATAACTATGAATATAACTATGAATAGTGAAGAAAAGAACAAAGTAGTAAGTATTCAAGCTTGCAGGATAATGAAGAGTTAATCACTTCAAAACAATTAAAAAAATAAAATAAAAATTAAAATTAAAATTGTATTCTTCTCTAAGCTATAACCAATATTCTAAGTGGTCTCAACTTCTAGCTGTAGATGTAAGGGGCACCCAATTGAGACCCCTCTGAAGTCCAGGACAGTAAGTCACAGCAGAAAACACAGTGCTTTTTGACGCATGTTTTGGTGAAGAATTATGAACCTGTTCTGCCTAAAGCCAAAGCTCAAAGAGGAGAAAGCCATCTACAAGGCACCCTGGATCTGAAAGTGAACTTGAACCTCAAGGCTCTATTAAGGGAGTTACAAAAAACAGCACTAAAGAAACCAAAACTGGGGCTGGTGAGATGGCTCAGCGGGTAAGAGAACTGACTGCTCTCCCGAAGGTCCTGAGTTCAGATCCCAGCAACCACATGGTGGCTCACAACCACACGTAATGAGATCTGACGCCCTCTTCTGGTGCGTTTGAAGACAGCTACAGTGAATGACACCAGAGTGAGCAGGCCCGGGGTGAGGAGCGAGCAGGGCCAGCAGAGGTCCTGAGTTCAATTCCCAGCAGCCACACACATGATAGCTCACGGCCATTCTGTACAACCATAAATAAATAAAAAAAATAAAATTAAAAAAAAAAAAAAAAAAAGAAACCAAAACTGCCAGTGGTTGGAAGGCTGTCACAGTCTGTTCCAATTCTTCTACCAAAAATTGATCCAGAAAATGCCAGCTCTTGGTAGTGTATGAAATAGAGAAAATGGCCACTGAGAAGCATGTGGTCTTTACCGCTCAGCAGTCCTGGCTTAGCCAGTCTGAAAAAGACACATGAGTAATAAAGAAATTGCCCAGGAGCTGCACACTGACTGCCACCTGTGACCCTGTGGAAAACTGACAGATGGTGGGTGGCCTGCTCACAAAGATATAGCAGGTCAGTGTGAACTCACAGGCTGAAAAGTCTGGTGTCTGTGAGAGCTCATGGGCAATGATGTTAACTTTGAGTTCCAAGTCTGAATTGTAAATGAAAATGACTGAGCACTTAAGGGGAGGAAAAGGATGTGCCTTGATCTCATGCAATATTTTAGAAAAATGTCACCAAGCACAGTTTTCTCGTGCTTTTAGCTTAGTTTTCAGTTAAAAGCAGGTACTGTGAGAGACAACATCAAGGTAAGGGCGCACACTGAACTAAATAAAGGTTCAAGGCAAAAGCAAAGGTTGCTCCTTGCTCATATTCATTCCACCACTCAAAAGAGGTACGCTGGAAAGAGAACAAACAAAAACAACAACAAAGCAAATCAAGTGCTACGTGAAACCATGAAGTAGTGAGAGCAAAGAGCTACTTCCTGTTTGGATTTCTGGTTTATGATTATCCAGGCTAATCCAGAGGCCATGAATGGTGTAAGAGTTTAAAATGCCAAGGCAGATCCTGTGTGCAGGAAGATCACAATGGACTGGTGACATAAAGGATTTTAAGGATATTAAGGATGACCATCATCTCCCCCACCCCTCTTTAATTCCAGCTCTCAGAAGGCTGAGGCAGGCGGATCTCTGAGTTTAAGGAACAACAGAAGTAAAGGATGCAAAGGAAAACAGGGCAGCACTTGCCCTATATCAGCCACCTCAACTGGACCAGCAGGGTGGGAAAGGGACTGGGCCATGGGATGTGCTGTATCCAAAGGACTGACTGGCTGCCAGCCTGTGGGAACCTCCTGAACCTCCCCAGAAAGCAAAGATCCAAGTAGGGCAGAAGGCCCGTAACACACATGTCCCAACCAGAGCTTGCTTCAACCCGGTGTGGCGAGAGAGTAGAGGCTCCCGAATCTCTTCAAAAGTCAACTTACAAGGGGAAGAAAGCTAGATTATATAGATGAGGTTTGCTGCCCAGTTCTCTCCATTATGAAAACAGAAAGCATAGTCATTTTCCTTGTCCTGGAAGCAAGGGACACAGGAACACACTCAGCAAGCATGCAAGAAAAGGGGGCCAGCATCCTCACAGGTAAGGCAGCACTCGCCAGTGAAGACATTAACAGTTCCCATGAGGGAGCAATTCCAAGCCAACCCACTCTCCAGAGTCAATCCCTACAAGTTCCTCCAGGACACAAGGGCAGATGAGGATGCAAAAGCTTCTTTCACTTGGCACCTCCAGGCCACAAGGAATCCACAGTAAGAGTACCCCCTTTCATGCCTGAGAGCAGGGTTCTGCATGTGTTGCTGGAAAACTCCCCCAACCTTAGAAGCACCAACAAAGGAAGGTATGTAAGGACTCCAGATATGGCAAGTCAGGAGATCTGCTTACCAGGAGGGAAGCGCCGAAGAGACCGCCTGACATCCAGTAGCACTTGCTGGTAGTCCTTGCTCATCTCTCGCAGATCCTTCCCTATTAGAAGAAGAGGAACATGGTGTTATTGCAAAGACATCTGGGAAGCCAGATAAGGATTAAATTTTTCTTGAGTTTCCAGTATGTTCAGTTGTAGAGAGCTAACCTAGCAAGCTCGATGCCCAGAATTTAGACCCAACACCACAAAGCAAACAAAGAGCAACAGAAACTACATCTTGGAATGATAGTTGAGACCTAAAGGACACACCGAGCAGACTTTTCCTCAAGAGAACATGACTTAAAATATAATACCTGGGGGCTAGAGAGATGGCTTAGTGGATAACAGCACTGACTGCTCTTCCAGAGGTCCTAAGTTCAATTCCCAGCAATCACATGGTTGCTCACAACCATCTCACATACATAAAATAAATAAATCTTTTAAATGTTGCACCTTGACATAAGCACCATATACATATAGAATATGGCATACATATAGAATCCCAGCTACGCAGTCAGGTGTATACCTGGCTCACACTTGTAATAATCCCTGTCCTTGGATGACTGACTGGTGGAGGGGGATTGCCTCAGGTTTGAAGTCAACCTAGACTACCAGCAAGACCTCATGCCCCGAAAAAATTTAAAAAGAGAATGAAAAACCAAAAAAAGATGGGAGTACTAAAGGGAGGGTATGTGGGCTGGAGCACAGTTTGGTGGTTGTGCCCCCGGATTTGATGCCCACTGTCACTGAAAACAAAAAACCAGTAAAGACACATTTCACAGCTAAGTTCTAAACACAGATGTTTCATGTAAGTCAGATGAGCACAGAGAGGAAAGACTGCCCTGAGCAATGTGAGGAAGGATGGAGGAGCAGCAAAAGGTCAAGAGGTCGAGAGCTGCTGTGCCTGCCACTGTCCTCACAAGGACCTGCCCATATCTGTAAAGTGAGCCTGTTCCTTCATATGTGTACATCTTAGTCACCATGAGGAGTGACTAAAATGAGGAAAGTGATAGTGTGGGCTCAGCACACAAGCACTGAAGCTCTTATGTAGGAAGGGCCTTGAGCATCTGAGGATATGGCATGGGAGTGGCTCTGGAGTAAAACTGCTAAATATTCCTTTAATCCCAGCACTTGAGAGGCAGAGGCAGGCGGATTTCTGAGTTTGAGGCCAGCCTGGTCTACAGAGTGAGTTCCAGGACAGCCAGGGCTATACAGAGAAACCCTATCTTGAAAAACCAAACCAAACCAAACCAAACAAAACATCACAGGGGATCAGGTGGGGTTTGTGATCTGCCAGGTAGTGCTGAGACTTGAACTCGGATCATGTGGAAGAGCAGCTGGTGCTATTAACCACTGAGCCATCTCTCCAGCCTTGACCTTGAGCCTTCCTACCCCACCCTTCTTTTAGGTTTTTTTCTTTTTCTTCTTCTTCTTTTTCTTTTTCTTTCCTTTCTCTCTCTCCCTCTCCCTCCTCCCCCCTCTCTCTTTTGACAGGCTTTCTCTATTTAGCTCTGGCTGTCCTTGAACTCAAGAGATCCACCTGCCTCTCTCTCTCTGACTCCTTCATGCAGGAATTAAAGGTGTGACCTTAAACTCTAGATTCTCCTAATACTGCCATCCCAGTACTAGGATTATAGGCATGTGCCACCACAATTAGTTTTGTGCAGTGCTCAGATTGAACCCTGTACACGTTACGCAAATGTTCTTATCAACTCCACTGGTGAGGTGGCTCACCGATACAAGCCAAGTGCTGTGTAAGTTGATTTTCCTCACAACCCACACAGAAACCTATCAGAGGGACCTGTGTAAGACTTATACATCCACCCCCAACCCACACACACACACACACACACACACACACACACACACACACTTTCTTCATCTTAGTATCTGTCGTGCAGTGCAGTTTGAAATGTGGGAGAAGAATGACTCCCCAGGGCAAAGCACCTGACTCCCCCTAACACAAAGCCCACTGCTCTGAGGCAGCCAGTCTCAAATATCCATAATAAGCATAACATGTAGCAACCCAGCATCCACTGCACACTACATCATCAGACTTTTAGCACAGGAGTCATTTTAATCACATCCAGTATGTGGCACACACCAGGGGGCATCAAGATTTGACAAGTCCCAGAACAGCCAACACACAGTCTATGGCCACATGAACAGGGTGACAGGGTGGGCAATGGAGCTGGTGCTCTGGAGCACTTGTTCTCAATGCTTTCCCAGGTATCCCATCACTCAGGCCTACACGGCTTACAAGGTCGTTAATCAACAGCTACTAGCTGAATTCAAGAATTCTGGAACTCCAAGGAACCTTAGCACTTCTCTCTAGTGCTGTCGGAGGCTAGAAGGGTACATTGAATCTCCTAGAACTAGAGTTACAAATAGTTGTAAGCCGCCAGGCGGTGGTGGCGCACGCCTTTAATCCCAGCACTTGGGAGGCAGAGAAGTGGATTTCTAAGTTGGAGGCCAGCCTGGTCTACAGAGTGAGTTCCAGGACAGCCAGGGCTACACAGAGAAACCCTGTCTCAAAGGAAAAAAAAAAAACCAAAAAACAAATAGTTGTAAGCCACCTTAAATGTGCTGGGAACTGAACCCAGGTCCTCTGAGCTATCTTCCCAGCCACATAAGAGAATTCCTTTGTTTTTTTCCCTCTAAACAAATTCCTCTAGCTAGACAATATTTCTATCCCTAGTTGAAGCTCCCCACCTCAGGACTCTGCTTACTTGACACAGGCAGTGGCTCATTGGTGTTGACATTGAGGAGCTTAGGCCACACTTGGCACCTGATCTCATCAGTCAGGAGCCCTCCCTCACTGATAGCCATTCGTCGGAGGGCAGCCACATCGACGGGATCACTGTTCAGAGCCTGGTGTATCTCCGCCACCTTCTTTTTCCTTTTGGCATTAAAGTCTGGAGAAACAAACAAACAAACAAACAGTGTGTGGCAGAGAATGAAGCACACTTATTAGCATGTGTACTTTTCTGCTTAGAGTCTCCATCTCCTAACTTGGACTGAGGTACTGTCTCTCAGACAGCTTTGGCCATTATGCTTGCTTCTTACAAAATCTACACATATTTAGCACATGTGTAAAACACTTTGGCCATACCCCATGTAAGTAACAAGGAATTACAGTTTTAGAAATTATCAGTAAGTACCAGCTACTGTCAATGCTTTTCTGTTCAAATTTTGCAAAGTATAGATATCTCAATCTAAATGGTTTTCTTGGGCTGGGGAAGTCACGGCACAGTACCTGTCTAGCATACCAAGAGTCTTGGGTTTAACCCTTAACACTGAAGAAAAAAAACTTTAATTTTGTTTTTGTTTTTGTTTTTTTGAGACAGTTTCTCTGTGTAGCCCTGCCTAGGTATGCTGGAACTTGCTTTGTAGACCAGGCTGGCTTTGAACTCAGAGAGATCCACCTGCCTCTGCCTCCCAAGTGCTGGGCATAGAGGCCCCACATTAATTCAAGGCATCTTCAACACTACATTTAACAAAACCATATGCAACACTCATACACATAAAAAAAATAAATCTTTTTATTTATTTATTTATCATTTATTTATTATAAGTACACTGTAGCTGTCTTCGGACACACCAGAAGAGGGCATCAGATCTCATTACGGGTGGTTGTGAGCCACCATGTGGTTGCTGGGATTTGAACTCATGACCTTCAGAAGAGCAATCAGTGCTCTTACCCGCTGAGCCATCTCGCCAGCCCCGAAAATCACTTTTTATTTGGTGGGCAGCTGGGAGTGCTTTGAGATGGTTTTTCTTGTATAGCCCTGGCTGGCCTCAAATGAAGAGATCTGCCTGTTTGCCTTACAAGTGCTGGGATTAAAGAAGTGCACTACCATGCCCAGCTCAACTTTTTTTTTTTTTAAGATTTATTTATTACTAAATATAAGTACACTGTAGCTGACTTCAGACACACCAGAAGAGGGCATCAGATCCCATTACGGATGGTTGTGAGCCACCATGTGGCTGCTGGGATTTGAACTCAAGACCTTGAGAAGAGCAGTCAGTGCTCTCAACTGCTGGGCTATCTCACCAGCCCCCAGCTCAACTTTTTAAAAAGAGAGGATCTTAATGTATTCTACGCTGGCCTGGAACTTGCTATGTAGAAAAAGCTGGCCTCAAACTCACAGTAATCTGCCTGCCTCTGCCTTAAAAGTAGTTTTTTAGGGGCTGAGAGATGGCTCAGTGGTTCTTCCTAAGGAACCAGGTTCAAATCCCATCATCCACATGGCAGTTTACAACTGTCTGCAACTTCAAGATCTGACACTGTCACACAGACATACATGTAGACAAAACATCAATGCACAAAAAATTGAAAAGATACACTAGTTAGCATTGAAAAAGATAAGTTATGCTGGGTGGTGGTGGCACATACCTTTAGTCCCAGCACTTGGGAGGCAGAGGCAGGCAGATTTCTGAGTTTGAGGCCAGCCTGATCTACAGAGTGAGTTCCAGGACAGCCAGGGCTACACAGAGAAACCCTGTCTCGAAAAAACCAAAAA